>JASDQU010505556.1:0-16254 GCA_032191745.1 Picea mariana | reverse complement strand
GTTGTTTATCTTGTGTAGACTTATCAATACCACATTCACCCAAGATTAATAGCAAAGATTTAAATTTAGTAAAAAAATCTTGTATATTATCAAAACTTTTAGGGTCTAAGGTATTCAACTCTACCTCAAGCATATGACCTCGCATCTCATCCTGCTTTTCAAAGAGTCCTTCCAAGGTGGTCCAGATCTCGTTTGGAGTCTTGCATGCTGCAACATGAAACCACAAATCAGTGGAGATTAACTCAAGAAGTAGTCATGTGGCCTCATCCTTACGGTTCGCCCATCTCATCTTCTCAATCGCTGATGTAGGTTCTGTTTTTGTCGCCATCATCAAATTATACAATCCTTTCCTTTTGAGTTGGTATTCTGCCTTGGGCTTCCAATCAAAATAATTGTATGGTGTGAGGATTACCACCAAGTTTGACTATATAATAGTTGTCATATCCATCTCTCCCACTGATTCCAAGAACCCCTAAAAATTTACTCTCATTCTGCAAGTGAAAAATTAAGAAATTAAGAATTCATATCAGTTTCAGAAGATGATCTTGCGACTTACTTTCTGAGCAAACGATGAGGAATCTCACCAAACGGTTGAAAACCCACTTCCAAAATGGGTCGATTCACTTTCTTTGTGGACCGTTTCCTCCAAAACATAATATTTTGGGAGAAATGAATGTGGAAAGGTACGACCACAGATTCATATTAGTTTCAGGAGGCTATCTTCCAGCTCACTTTCTGAGTAAACGGTAAAGAATCTCGCCAAACGGTTGAAAACCCACTTCCAAAATGGGTCGATTTACTTTCTTCATGAGCCATTTCCTAAAAAACGTAATATTTTGGGAGGAATAACTTCTAAAATTTATGACCACGGATTTAAGTTGTTGAAACTTCGATTTTCCTTATTCTTTGGCTTGTCTGGCTTGCTCCAAGTAGCATAGCTCTGATACCATGTCAGTGTTTCATGGAAACCTGACAAGAGATCTAGCTAAAGCAAGTATAAACAAAGATTATCAATAAAGGAAGAGAGATTCAATATGGAAAAATGAGAAAATATATTCACACTACTCCAATGAGCTGATAATTGATACATAGATCATGATCAATATGATACAATGAATGAGTGGAATACACTCATATATAGGGCAAAGAATTCCATAATTAAGAAAAACAATCAAGCAGTTAGCTTTCCTTAGAAATGCATGCATGCATAATAGTGATGGTAAAAATAGAAAGTCTAAATAGAACTAGTCAGTTAACTCCCACTGAACTAGTGTGTCGAAAATATAAATTTCTCCAACAGTAACACACTGTTTATTTTAGACATCAAGCATATATTTAGACAATTTGTTTTGGAAAACAAACATATATTTAGACAATTTGTTTCGGGCAGCATGGATATTATCCTATTTTTGGTCAACAATCATATTTTATTTTTGTTAAATATAAAATGTTTGATTATTTATGTTAATGGGAATTACAATGAGAATGTTGGAGCATATATTGGGTTATTATATTTCACATTATGTTGATTATTGAAGTCAATAAAAAGGGAGTAACAAGGAGGAGTCATATTTTGTTAAAATTTAACAAAGGGATTAGGGGTCCCACCTATTTAGTTATTATTTAATAGACCCATATTTATTATTATCTATTTGTCTCAAACTAGTGGTTAAGCTAACTAAATATTAACAAAAGAAAGGTAGTTGAACTACCATAACTTGTTTTGAAGAAGAATAAAATCTCAATCAAAAGAAGGGACAAGGGGAGGAGAGAACATAAGGAGAACTTATGATATAAGGTATGTTCTATACTTGTGAGATTTTTCTTTTTCTTCATTCATTCTAAGTTTACTAGAAAGCTAAACCATCTTGATGACAAGAGGGCCTTATTGAATGCATCATGATTAAAAACTGAATCATATCTTTCAACAACTTGTTTCTAAAGGTTATGATCTTCTTTAGCAATCTATGTGTTCTTGTTTGTTTATGGATTAGATTTCATAACCAATAAAGGATATTTTGCAGAGTCAAGTGACAACACTTTTATGGAAAGTTGATCTAGATCTTTAGCTTCAGTTTCTTTTGTTGTCAGATTCTTTTTGTATGGTGTCCATTGGAGGCTTCTAAATCTGAATTTGGTCCCACCCTCGTAGGGGTTTGTAAAGAAAATTTCACTTTGTATCTCAGAATGAAATTAATACAAAAAAAATCATTGTTTTGATTGTTGGCGCTAAATTGATCAGACCAGGGTCCTTCTCGAGTTACCAAAAAAAGGTACTGTGTATTCTAGAGCACTGGAATTTTGATCTCCTCCAAAGAGAAGAAGTCTCACTTGAAGCACAACCAAGACAGAAGGATAGGGAAGGGCAAGGAGAATACTTGGGTGGGTTCCCAAAACCTTCAACATTCACCATGATCTTGCGCAGGACAGGCTAACTACAGAACATATATGAGCTCATACACACATGAACTAAAGATACTTAAGTTGCGAAAATCATTCATACATAGAGATATCATATGAAGCTTATCAAGCATAAATGAGTACTGTAAAGATACAATGCATAAGCGTAAACACAAAATGACACATTATAATTCAAAATTTTAGGTCCTTCATATATTAACATTAGAACTTCTCAGATACAATCTCAGAGATACAAGTTAGTACTCTGTTACAGACTTTTGGCTCTAGACTCATGTTGCAGAGCTTTAACTACCCAAAACTGTATATAGATTACAATTACAGAACCTTTTCTCAACTAAACCCAACAACATCCGGTTAACAACAACAAAACCCAACCTATCAACAATAGCCAACAACAAGAACCCTTTTACAATCGTATACAACTCATATATATAAACTGAGTAGGATCTTCTGGCTTTGGGCTCACATGCTTTTTTGTTCTGTTGTAACTACTTTTTCCTTGTTGGTGTTGCGTTATCCCTTTTCACAACCAATTTCTGTTCCTTTACTTTCTCCACTATCTAGCTATTTTTGTAGCTTTCACAACTCATGTTTAACCCAAACTAGGAATGTAGTCCTTCTTGCACAGCTTCAAATCCAAAAATGAAGGGCCCAACAAGCTCTGACCACAAGCCTTGACTCTCCCTCGAGTCAAGTACTTGGCTCTTTCGCAGCTTCTAGGAGTAACTGTTGCTTTCCCTTGTCCTCCTTTTCCTCTTTAATTTCCTCTTCTGATTGTGCTTCCTCTTTCTCTACCCCTTCAAACGAAGGGCCCAACTCCGGGACCAACTCTAAGGCCTGCTTCTTGACTTCCTGAAAGCTCCCAACTTTATCCTGCCATTTTCTGGCAAGTAGTGAGGCCTCAACGACGAACTGTTGGGTTACATATGTGATACATCCTTTGGGCTTGGATGCGACTAGAGAGTTCCATTCAGAGTCTGCTATAGCATCCACATGATACATTTGCATATACACTATCTGAATGACAGGTCGAAAGTCACACAACTCCTTCTTGGCTATAGATTGTGCCTCAAATAGAGTGTTCAATTCATTATCCACTTGCTGAATTTGATCAAACTTCTATTGTTTCTCTAGCGGATCCATAGTGACCGTAACTTCCTCATTCAAAAATTGTATTCACGTGTACACATCCTCTAGAGTCTGGTTGCACCTAGCGATAATGCCCATCCAATCGCTGACTTCTCACAATATATTTGTGCACTCAGTTATGCGCTTGTGTAGTGCTTCTTGAGCATTGTTGGCTTCTAGCACTATTTTCTCCATCTACTCCTGCAGCTTCCGAGGCTGCTGCTCTGCTTCTTGCTGACTTTTCCGCAACTGCACTTCCATATGATTTGTGCGAATGACCAACTGTGACCATGCTCCTTGGAGTAATTTGATCTGATGCTTAGGCTCTCCTGCATCACTGGATTCTAGCAGTTGGGGTGCGACCTTCCGTATTTCCGACCATGCTTCAACAAGCCTCTCTCGAACTCTTTCTAGTTTTTTCTCCACCTGTATCTTGGCATGTTCTTCTTGTTTTCTACACGCTTGAGCAAGGAGCTATTTCTCCCTTGCAAAATCTGCAAACATTTCTTCCTGTTGGAGCCTCTGCTCCAGTTGATCAGTTGAGGCTCTGATCATTCCGACTAGCTGCGTTGCTGGCCACTGTGCAAGGTTAGTAGAAGAAGGGGTGGCATCCATGGGTGCTCAGACCTGCAATGGAAGTCCACTAGCCATTGAGTGCTCTGAGGGAGTCTCTACCTACTCCTCTCCTGTAGATGGTCTTGGCACAAGCCTCAACCTCAATGTTGATGGCATGAGCGTTAGAACTTATGTTCTGGCAAGGCAGAGTTGTAGCAACTCTAGGCACTGCTGAGGGTTTTGGAGAACTAGCTCCATCTGTTCTTGCACTGACATTGTGCTTTGTCCTGAAGTCGTCTCAAGTTCCTTCTGAACCTCTGGCATCTCTGCCTCTCTACGTGCCTCCGCTTTTGGAGTTGCGCTTTCCATGGCACCCTCAACCTTGGTCATTGAAGAAGTGTGTTGGGGACTTTAGAATTGCATCTTTTCTACCATTTGGATCTTCATTGAAGACAAAGTGTCCTTATGCAACAAAAAAGGTATGATTTGATGGTCCCGGGATTCAGGGCTTGAGCCAGTCAGTTGTAGCCTCTGCTCAGGTACTTCTGTATTTGGACCAGGAAGTTTTGGTCTTTGCTTGGGTATCTCTGGGTTTGGACCAGAGAGTTCTGGCCTCTTCTCGAGTATTTCTGGGGGATCGAGCTGCATGGGTTGTGGATAACTGGTTTGGGAAGAAATGTGGGTTTCTAGAGGTGGTGACTGGGGTTGTGGTGGTGATGGAGGTTTCTCAATGTCGATGGTGGATGGATTGGTTTCAGGCTTAGGTTCATCCTGAATATGTATGATAGGGTCTGCTTGAGCCGCTGAGCGAGTGTGGGGGATGGTGGATGAAATGGGTTGGGGATTTAGAACCTTGCTCGACGAGATCCCCGTCTTGTTTTTCTTGGCCACGGGCTCTGTGATGAATGTAACACTAAGGATTTAGTTGACATCCTTACCTATTAACATAGCTTACTACGACAATTATGGGAACATTGACAGTGTTCTTTTCTTGCGCTCTAGTGGCTGCGTCTCTTCCTCCTCTTCGGAGTCTATTTGTGCCAAAGCTTATTTCTTCTGTACCTCTAGGCCTGAGCTCGATCCTACCCCTACTTCCTAGCCTTTCTTCTTCAATAGCTCAATGGGAAAAACATAGTGCCTCCCTGACTTGCATGGGTTGCGTTTGAATCCAGGCCATGGCATCACCTCCTTGTTGAAGGCCTTTTTATCCAAATAGAATGACAACATCCACGAGTGGAAGTCCTCCCTGTTGGCATACCTCGGCCACACAAATGTATGGTGTTGGTTCATGATGAATTCTATGTTCTGTGTATTGCAGTTAAGCAACTCCTGTGGAAAGCACAACCTCTGTGTTGCGTCAATTAGCCCATTGTATCACTTGGATAATGTCATGTTGTTGAAGGAAGTGTTCTCTGGGTCCTCCCTTGAATGCCAGGGCTCAAACATTTTTTCGATAAGCGCCCCTTATCTGCTAGCGCCAATGGTCTTCCGAAGAGTGGCGTCCACTTGAGCATTGCAAATGCAAGAAACAAGTATCCATAGGTGAAAGTACCACCTTTATCCTGGGCTTCCTCGCAGGCCACAAGGAGTTCCTCCAACAGGTAGCTGCACAAGTTGAAGACAATGCCATTGGCACAAAAATCCGCCACTGATAAAGTATCCAGTGTGCATTCTCCCTTGTAGTAGGACCTCATGAATTTGCTAGCTATGATGTAGCAACCAATCCTGATCGTCTCGGGTAGTATGGGGTTGATATTGGCTGTGCAACCCCCGTATGTGTATGAAACCTCTCATATAGTTTGGGATCCCCCTTCTTCTTGCTGTGCTTGCTCGGACCATGGAAACCTTTGGATACTTCCTCACCCTCGAGGGACAATCTAGTAAGCTGGTGGATGTATTCTGCATGAATTGGATATCTCCTATCCAACCAGATACTTTTGTAATGTACCCTGCTGATCAGAAACTTGGTACACCTCGCAACTTCGCCAATGGTGCTGAAAAATGGTAAGTCCTTGGGGTTCATGATGGTTGAATTGAAAAAATTGATGAAGTCGGGCTTCAGCACAAATTGCATGCCTCCCAACTCATCTGGAGCGATACTACAAAAAAAATCTTTGTTCATATGCAGGAACAAGACCTGTTCGTTAAGTCGAGGTCGAGGAGCTTGACTTACTCCACCTTCCCCTTGAGATCACCCTCAACCTTGACCCGGGGGTCGCAGGGCTCATTTGGTACTGCATCCTTGGAAACGATGCTTCGAATCCTTGTAGCTCTCGGCATGGTTAGTCTGAACTATCATCAATTTGGACAGGCTAAACAGAGATTGGGGATCGCGACTAATGGTTGAGGGATTACACAGGTTTGCTCACTCTTCATAATTCATAAATTTCTAAGTTCGTTCTGGGAAAAAATGTGTCCTAGGCCGAGTTCTCAGACCCTTTTTCTCGTGCTGAGCTGGTAAGTTATGAAATAAATTCTATTCATCATTACCCTATAGAAGAAACTTGGATCTGAGTTGTCCGACGAGACTGGTTAACGGGGTAAATCTCTCGGGTGATTTTAGAAATTGCTGAGCAAGTTGGTCAAGGATGTGGCCAATTTCAGACCTTATCGTTTGACGAATGAGAATCCCAACGTGAATACCGATTCCATCTTCGCGTATCGCGGATTTATGGCTTAACCGAATTCAGATGGGGTACCATAGTAGTAGTAAAGGCTATCACTGGACTGGGTTCGTGTGGAACATGGACTCAGATTGCGTCCAGATTCACTCTCCCTCAGACCAAAAAAGGTGTCCCTGTCATATTGATGATTGTCATTAATAGGTTCTCGACGCTTCTGATCTTGCGCTGCTGAGTAAGTAGTTCTGCATCAAACAACACTTAGACAAAAAAAAGAAATGAACTACATGTCGCGATGCAACACTACACATGTCGACTTTATTAACTGAATTTACAAAAATGCAGAAAACCTCAAATCTAACTGCTATACATGCTCCTTCGGACTAGAGAAACAGTCCTTTAGCTCAGTTCAGAGACATATAAGGTTTCAGGTGAGCGCCATTCACCCATCTTGGCCGCAACATACCATCCAGTTGTGCAAGTCTGAATGCTCCAGAAGGTAGGATCTCCACAACTATAAATGGTCCCAACCAATGCATCCGCAACTTACCTGGATGCTTCTGGTACCAACTGTCATAGAGTAGGACCTTGTCTCCTTGCATAAATACTTTAGTCTTAATGTGTCTGGCATGCCAATATTTATGCCTTGCTTTCTCAACCGACTGATGGAAGTCTGCTAAAAACATGGTCTCTTCAAGTTCTTATCACTCCATGGGCCTTTGCACAACTCATTTTGTAATTTGCGCAATATACAAACTTGGAGTAATGAATTCTGCAGGCACCACAACCTCTTTCCCTTAGACTAGCTGAAATGGAGTGTATTTATGGAGTTTATTTGTGGTTGTCCTGTAAGCCCATAAAACTGATGGAACTCTGTCATCCCAATCCTCCATGTTTGTGCAACAAACCTTCATTAACCCTCTCTCCATAATCTTGTTAAATGCCTCTACTGTTCCATTTTCTTGTGGATGGTAGGGGCTACTTTTATAATGTTGGATCAAGAAATCTGCTGTAAGCTTTGCTATGGTACTATTGATAAAATGAGCTCCCTGATCACTGTTCAGACTCCTAGGACATCCAAACCGAGTGATAATATTTTCAAAAATGAACCTAGCAGCAGTATCGGTTGAACAATCCTGAATAACTGCTACCTCATCCCAACATGTAAGGTAGTCAGTTGTGGTAATAATGTACCTAACCTTTGAATGCTTAGTTGTGGGGTTGATTGGCCCAATGAAGTCAACCACCCACTTCTCAAATTCTTGTAAAGCTCGAACTGGTTGAAGTGGTAATTCATCTCGTCGTGATGGCTTACCCACTCTTTGAAAAACATCGCATGATCTAGCATATGACTTTGCATCCTTGGAGAGCCCACCATAGTCTATCTTGGAGGACTTTCTGTGCAGTGGCCTTTCCTCCCACATGACCTCCCAAAACTCCACCGTGGCACTCCCACAGTATATCTTGTATTTCATGATCCAAGACAGATCTCCTGAGGATACTATCTAGTCCCAATTTATACAAATGCCTTGCAATCAATTGATAGTCCACTGATCTAGCCACCATATGGCATTTTTGGGTTGCGGAGTATGTTTCTAGGCAGGCCCCTGTACTTAAGAAGACTGCTATGTCTTCCAGGTATTTTGGTATGGCCTCAACCTGGAACAGGTCTGTATCTGGGAGATGATCATCAACTTCTCTGCCACTTTCTCCTGACTCTAATATAGACAAGTGATCATGACCTACATTACATCTTCCAGGCTTAATGATCACTTCAAAAAAAAATTCTTGAAACAATAGCAACCATCTACAAATTCTCCCTTCCAACACACGTTTGTTAACTAGATATTTTAATGCAGAATGACCAGTAAAGAACTTAAAATGAGAACCTGAAAAATAATGTCTAAAATTCTACAAAGTGTAAATCATAGCTAAACCCCCCCTTTCTGTCTTTGTATAGTTGCGCTCATCTTGGGACAACTTCCTACTCGCAAAATAGATAGGATGATCCATGGCTCCATCTTGTGGTTGCACTAAGATGGCTCCCTAGGCAATACCTGAAGCATCTACGTGGATGCAAAATTCATTTTTCCAATTTGGAAATATTAGAATAGGTGTTGTGCCAAGCTTCTCCTTTAGGGTCTCGAATGCTTTATCACATTCTGGGGTCCATTGGAAAACTTCAACCTTCTTTAGTAGATTTTCCAGAGGTCCAGTGATATTTTCATATCTTCTGATAAACCTGCGATGGTACCCTGTGTGCCCCAACGTGGAGTGCATTTGCTAAGCACTCGTAGGTGGCGACATGTTCACAATAACCACAACTTTGGCTGGGTCTACCAGTACTCCCTCTCGACATACTATGTGGCCCAACAAATTTCCATGTGGCACACAAAAGATACACTTTCTGAGGTTCAATGATATCTGCAATTCTCTACATCTATCAAACATTAGACGTAGTAGCGCTACATGTTCCTTGAGTAGATTGTATACCATCCAATCATCCATATAAAATTATATAAACTTGTGGATAAATTCTCGAAAAGATGCTATTACAATCCTGGAGAAAACTACAACGGTGTTCTTTAGGACAAATGGCATCACATTGTATGCAAATGACCCCCATTCTGTTCTGAATGTGGTCTTCTTTAACAATCCTTACTTGGTGATACCCTGAAAATCCATCTGTAAATGAGTAAGATTCTTTCCTCGTAATGTGTTCTAATTACTCATCAGTAAAAGGTGTCAAAAAAGGGTCATGCACATAGGTAGAGTTAAGGCTTCTGTAGTCTACACAAACCCTAATATCCTCTGTACCTTTCTTGCTCTGGATGACTATTGGGTTGACCCATTCTGCTTCTTCCACTGCAAAAATAAGTCCAGCTTCCAACATCTTGTCTATTTCCCTCTTAGCCTTCTCTTTCACTTTGGGGTTAAGGCGGTATGGTCTATGCCTCACATGATTCGATCATGGTTTTAATTCAATTTTCATCTCTCCCATAACTCCTTTAATCTCTTTTAACTCTGGAAACGTCTTTGGGAACAAATCCTCATATTCTCCCAGCAAATTATGTATTTCTTGACTCGTTTTCTCATCCCAGTAATCTGCCACCATAGATATATTAGGTTGCCCTGTGGTCCATATATTGACTTTGAACAACTTCAATGGGTGATTTTAAAAACCATCAGTCTGATTGGGTATGACGTTCTGTATTTATCTGTTCCCCTCTATTTCCTTAATGGTTAAGTTTCTCAATTCTTCTAAATCATCCGGTATTTCTAAATCCTTCTCAATCTTATAGCATTATGTAGGTATCTTTTCCGAGTTTAGGTGAAGATTAGTCTGAATTTCTCGGCTATGCTTTGCACATACCACTAGGTCTGATTTTTGTTTACTATTGTCTGTAAAAATAAATTCTTTGATTCCTTGCAGGACTAATTCAAGCTCAGGGTACTTACTTGTAAATGAGAAGTCCTTGCAAAAGTGATATGCCAACTTTTGCCAATCGCTGGCCTGTATTCTGGTTTCTTCATGCATAAACCAAGATTTCGGGATTGGACCTAGTGAGTGGGGAAATACTTGAACCCATAAGCGAGATGGTATTTCTGCAACTTGCCACTGTGTCACACATTGTTCAATATGTGCTTGAGGATTAGACTCTTCGTTGAAAAGTTGTGCAACTTGGAAATCCATCCGCATATCTAATTCCAACTGCTCCTTATCTTGAAATCTATATTTGATAGCTTGCTTCACATCGTCCCATTTTTCGAGTAAGGATTTGTGATTGGCCCACCATCTGGCCGAGGTGTCCTGGAGGGCTAAATCCAATACTAAGATCCTTTGATCCTCCATTAGATTTTCTTCCATGTTGAGAATAAAACTGTCATGTCTTGAGGTACCATCATATATTGGGTGTTCTCTAACCTCGGTTCCAACCCATCTAATTTCCCTGACAGTTGCACATCTTCTTGAAAATATTTCGTATGAGCCTTGCTGGCAACTGTTAAATGCTAGTTTTGAATCTTCGTCCGATGATTGTATACTCCTCCAACTTATTGATCCATCAACAATAGGATTTATGTAATCTTCTCTTGTTCCTACTGTTACAATGTACAACTGATCCAAGTATTCTCCCTTCACATTTTTGTCCGTTGGCTCTGTGTATCGGGGGCCTACATACGGATCCAAGGGTTGAACTACTTTGATTCCATCTACCTCAAATGTCATAGTAGCTTTCTTTAGGTCAATCACTACATATTTTTCATAGGCCCAATCAATACCAAGTAGTGCAGGATAAGGGTCCTTATCCCCCATGATTTCGATCACCTCAGAATAAACTACAGTCTTCACTCCCGCAACATCTATTTCCACATTCTCCAGTCTTCCTATTGGGAAAATACAATATTGGTTGGACATTCTTAGTTGGATTGGGGAATATGTCAACTGGGGTTGCCCTAGGGTTTCCCAAGTCTTTTTAGGCAGTATGTTAACATCAGATCCTATATCTAACATAACATCCTTAATCTCGAACTTGTCTAGCTGGGCTACTAGTCTAAATTCTTTTCCAGTTCATACTTTTCTTCTCTGCACTCTATGAGTATTCTTCTCAGGAATATTAGTCCTTATTCTTACTTTTTTGGATTCTCCATTCCCTAGAACTAGGTATAATGCATTGCACAACTTTTCTGTTAACCGTTCATCTTGTAGAATATTAGAAAATAACTGAAACCAAAGGTCGACTACATTTTGTGGTTTCTCAGGTTGTCTCAGCGTGACTACATGGTTTCTGGGTGCAGGGGGTGAAGCAAGGACTTGCACAATCTTAAGGTAAACAATATGCTGAGGGGGTTTCTCTTGCATCTCAGGGATAGGGATATTCTGAAAATACTTCTATGGCATTTTTAAAGAACAACTTATGTTTTAGAGGATCATACATGTCTTCCTTAGGTGCTACTTTCTGGATCTGAGGTAAATTATCAACATCAGCTCCAGTCTTTGCGCCTCCTCAAGTGACGATATTAAGGGTGGGCAATTGTCTTCTAACAAATCTCTTGATTTTTGAACTAATGAGGTTAGTTCCTCATTGACGTACCTGATCTTTCGATTTTTCAATTAGTTCTGGGCAGTCTTCAGTTGCGTGCCCATTAATTCTACAATGAGAGAACCATGGCTGCCTAAGATGAGGAAAATCTCTAGCCATATGGCCTTGCTCATCACAGTTTTAGCATATACTTGGTCCTCTTCCCCCGGTTCTTTCTCCTCTAAAGTCTCCTCCAACTCCACCTCCTCGACCTCTTCCCGGTCCCTGAGGGGTTTCATTCACCCTGAATGTTGTTCGATCCAATTTGTCTGCAAGTGCATCCAACGCTCTACACTGATTGGTAGTATGTGTGGTAGATGCACAAAACTCACAATGTATAGTATTTGGTACTATTGAATACTTCTAAATAATGGGGCACTGTCTCGGTCCATGCCCATGGATTCGAAAAATCTCACAATACTCAACTGCTGGCCCTGCTTGGCTACATGGGAAAGCATGATATGGGGTCAGGTTATGGAATGGTAAATTCACAGATACTTGCGCAACTCCCCCCATGGGTCCCAGTGAGGGTCCCATAGGATTATGAGGAGTTCCCATTCCCCTCATCTGTGGACATTCGTTCACCAGATGTCCTTCTGTGTAACATCCGGTACACTAGACCTACGGTCGTCCTGGTCTAGGTATCATCAATTCTTGAATCTTTTCTGTAAGCACTGATATTTTCCCTTGTAGTTGTGCCAAATTTTCATCTGTTGGGGGTCTGGTCACTTTCAGGCTCCCCGGATATCTTGGCATGGCTTCGATCTTCATTGATTGCGCCAAGGCATCTGTCAAAGTGGCTATCTGTTGTTGCGTTAACTGAATCCGTGTCAGAGGTAGCAATCCATGAATATACCATTCTCTTTGATGTTCCTCATGAATTGGATGCACTAACCTCCCTATAACATATTTAAACTTCTGGCTATATTCCCAGGCCGATTCACCTTCCCTTTCCTGAATCTCACGCAACTCAGACAAAGCTTGTTGTTCTGACTGAGGTAGCTTAAACTCCACTATGAACCCTGTCCGTACCTGGTCAAGTGTGAACATTGGAACTTGCGTTCCCGACACTCCTGGATCAATAACCTTCATGTACCATTTGAGAGCACGACCTCTCAAGTTAGTCTGGAACTCAACCAATTTATTCGCATCCAGAGTCCCTCTAGACCTCCAGATTGCTTCACACAAGAACCAATGCTGCTCCACATCTTCATCTCTTTATCCCCAGAATTCTGGGTATCAAGAAATCAAACCTCCTGCGTTACCAACCATTGCTGATATTGATGCTCCTATCAAATTAAAACCTAACGGCTTGGTTGCGACCTACTAGGGGATCCAAATATTCTTCCTATACTCGCACTTCCGGGTTGTGACTGACTAACTAGATGTACTAGAACATAATTAGCATAAGAAGGTAGTATCAAATTTACCACTTGTATAGAAGACACTTGGGGTATGGGTGATTCAGGGCTGATGCCATTGGCTTCAGGGTGGGTTTCTTTGATCTAGGGGGTCTCGTTCTCTTCCTTTGGAGCAGTCTCTTCAGCCAGATTCCCGATATTTCCTGGCATTGGGGTTGAATCTTCTCTTTTCTTTTTAATATCCATGCCGACTTCCTTCTCCCTTGCTTCTACACTTCGCCTTTCTTTTCCACCCTCTTGGGGACTTCTTTCTCTTTGCGCTTCTCTCTCACTTAATCTTTGACTGGTCAGTCTTTCCTGTCTTCTCATCTTCCGTAACTCTTCCATCTGTCCTTCTTCTACTTCTCCTGGTCTGACTTCTTTCTACAACTTCTCAGACTGTTTTGCTGCTTTCTTTATGTTATCGCACCATCGCTTCTCAACTATGGAGGCTATTTTCAAGGCTCACTCGTCTCTTGAGTCCATTTCTTTCTGTTTCCCCAGTTTGTCAAATAACCCTCTCCCCTCTCTCAAGTTATGACTCCACCCCAAACTCGCCCTACCCCAAGTGAGGGTGTTTACATTGCCATATCAGTTGGGGACATAGTCATTATCCCCTCTTCCATCAAGAAAACCTTAATCCAAAGGGGGATTTCTCTCAACAGTATTCCTCTTGCATCTTTCTTGAAGTCTGCTTCTGCTTGTGAAAAAGATTGGTGATTCTCAGTTGCAAACTCAATAATGCATCCTTCTAATGTGGTATTTACCCAGAAATCAATTGCTCGTGTTACTGGGCTATCCAGTCGATGAAGTGCTGCAATATTTTCTATATCTCAAGTACAGATCCTCTTGACTCGTTCTTGGAATTCTGGAGCTTTTTGGAGCCTATCTATCCAGTGGAAAAGTTCTTCCGGGAACTTAATCCTGAATATATCGTACTGGTCACTCAATCTTTCTGAGTAAGAGACTCCCTCTCGTGTATATTTTACATATTTTCCTCTCATCTCTGCTTCTTTCCAAATGAAGGCATCACAATTTATCTCGCACCATTGGTGGATATTATATCTATGAGTCCATAGAAGCATTGTCCCTACAAGTTCCCTTTTAACGTAGGTCCTGACAGTTAAAACCATTTTCTTGGCGTTGAATTGGTCAGATCAGAGTCCTTCTTAGGTTACCAACAAAAGGTACCGTGTAGTCTAGAGCAATGGCATTTTCATCTCCTCCGAAGAGAAGAACTCTCACCCGAAGTGCAACCAAGACAAAAGGATAGGGAAGAGTAAGGAGAATACTTAGGTGGGTTCCCAGAACCTTCAAGATTCACCGTGATCTTGCATAGGACAGAATAACTATAGAACAAATCCAAGCTCATACACACAGGAACTAAATATACTTAAGTTGTAAAAAGCATTCATACACGGAGATATCATATGGAGCTTATCAAGCATAAAGGAGTACTGTAAATATACAATGCATAAGCGTAAACACATAATGACACATTATAATTCAAAATTTTAGGTCCTTCTTCATATATTAACATCATAACTTCTCAGATACAATCTCAGAGATACAATTTAGTACTTTGTTATAGACTTCTGGCTCCAGACTCATGTCCCAGAGCTCTATCTACCCAAAACTATATATAGATTACAATTACAAAACATTTTCTCAACTAAACCCAACAACATTTGTATAACAAAAAAAAACCCAACCTATCAACAGTAGCCAACAATAAGAACCCTTTTACAATCGTATACATCTCATATATATAAAATGAGTAGGATCTTCTGGCTTTGGGATCACATGCTTTCTTGTTCTATTGTAACTTCTTTTGCCTTGCTGGTGTTGCGTTGTCCCTTTTCACAACCAATTTCTGTTCCTTTACTTTCTCCAATGTCCAACTCTTTCTGTAGCTTGCACAACTCATGTTTAACCCAAACTGGGACTGTAGTCCTTCTTGCATAGTTTCAAATCCAAAAATGAAGGGCCCAATAGGCTCTGACCACAATCCTTGACTCGCCCTCGAGTCAAGTACTTGGTTCTTTCGTAGCTTCTAGGAGTAACTGTTGCTTTCCCTTGTCCTCATTTTCCTCTTTACTTTCCTCTTCTGATTGTGCTTTCTCTTTCTCTGCCTCTTCAAATGAAGGGCCCAACTCCAGGAACAACTCTAAGGACCGCTTCTAAGGCCCTTGAGTCAAGTACTTGGCTCTTTTGTAGCTTCTAGGAGTAACTTTTGTTTTCCCTTGTCCTCCTTTTCTTCTTTACTTTCCTCTTCTGATTGCGCTTTCTATTTCTCTACCTCTTCAAATGAAGGGCCCAACTCTGGGACCAACTCTAAGGCCTTCTCCTTGACTTCTTCAAAGCTCCCAAATTTATCCTGCCATTTCCTGGAAAGTAGTGAGGCCTCGATGATGAACTGTTGGGTCACATCTGTGATATGTGCTTTGGGATTGGATGTGACCAGAGAGTTCCATTCAAAGTCTGCTGTAGTATCCACTTGATGCATTTGCATATACACTTTCTGAACGATAGGTCGAAAGTCATGCAACTCCTTCTTGGCTACGAATTGTGCCTCAAATAGAGCGTTTATCTCATTATCCGCTTGCTGAATTTGATCAAACTTCTATTGTTGCTCCAACGGATCCATAGTGACCGCAACTTCCTCATTCAACAACTGTATTCATGCGCACACATCCTCTAGAGTCTGGTTGCACCTAGAGATAATTCCCATCCAATTGTCGACTTCTCAGAATATCTTTGTGCACTCAGCTGTGCGCTTGTGTAGTGCTTCTCGAGCATTGTTGCCTTCTAGCACTATTTTCTCCATCTACTCCTGCAACTTTCGAGGCTGTTGCTCTACTTCTTGTTGACTCTGTTGTTACACATTATTTTTGTCATCCCTATGACCATTAATGATGTAAACCTATCATTTGCCTTCAGAGGGGTCAGTGGCCTGAGTTCCTGAAGAGAGAAGGGAGAAGAACTTTTCCTGAGAAAATAAGTTGCATTTTCCCTTGTAAAAACCCTGTAAAAAAGGAAGTTCGCAGG
>JASDQU010505555.1:23532-42222 GCA_032191745.1 Picea mariana | reverse complement strand
ACCCAAAAGATGCACCTTTTCCTATCTGTTTCTGATTTTTCAAGATCGCACAAGGCATGGGGAAAAGAGAATATACAGATCTAAAAGAGTAGGAACCCAAAAATAAATAAAACAAAACCAAAATAAAACCAAAATACTACTCTGCAAAAATTTTAAAAAATGTGTATTCAAGCTTTATACCTCCAGATCTGACTGTAATGGTTGTATCTCGGGAAAATAGAAACCTTTTTGAGTGAAATGAAAAGTGTTCCTAAATGAAACAAGCACTCCAGACGCAATGGAATAGTCCTCTCAGCTCATAAATGTACGAAAATGAAAGAAAGTGGAGATGAGGCAACTTGGCTTCACGATCTCGATTTTCAATAGGAGCAGGTCTTCAAACATGCTCTGATACCATGTTTGACAACACAGGTATTCCAACAGAGGATGGAAACCTTCAGTAACCACTCACATAATCGGATCAAAGATCAACACACCGATGTTTTCACATGGTAAAACCCCTACGGTGAAACATCCATGTCCCCAGCCAACGCAGCCACTTGGAGCAATTTATTAATTCAAAGAAAAAGGTTATAGAGAGATTTTACAAGAGATTTTCTCACAATCGATCATCGTAAAATGACCCTCCATGCTCTTTAAATAGATATCATGGACCACTTGGGTGCTAAGCCATGGATCAATGGTTGTTAATATCGAGGAGAGTATGAACTGTCGGATCACTCTATGTCGGGAACATATCATGACCGTCGGATTTCCTAACTACAAATGCATACTAAAGAAACACACTAAGAAAAACACTTTTACCTAATGAGATATTAGACCAAGTAGATCTTAACTAACTCCTAAGTGTCTAAATATCCTAACATTAGACACACTTCCCACACTTAAGTGCTTCCAACCCTCTTATGCCACTTTTAAATAATAACACAGTTATAGATTTCTTGATGAAAAAGAGAGCGGGGTGATATTGGAGGTTAATTGCAATACAAGTGAATAGTTGATCATGTTATTTATTTTCTTTCAAAACTAGAAGTTTTATCATGGTTTATAGATTTTACATTTCCTTTAAGAAATCATCTAGAGAATGGGGAAGAACATAAAAGTGATTCCTTAAGAATATGGATGGTGTAAAAATTTTAAAGATCATCATAACTATTAAATATTTAAACCATATCTCTGGTGTAATACTCTAGCAAAGACAATTTGAGGACAAAATGAAAGGGACAATTGACTTAAAAATCAATTGTCTGAGCTATATCTTAATATCAGGACCTCTTTGAACTATTTCAATTTGCTTGAAAAACACAAGTCTTAGAATAAATGCTTCCTTCAACAACAACTCTTTGATCAGAAATATATTGATTCAAAAATAAAGATAAGAAAAAAACCCATTCAAAGCAATCAAAGAAAACAAAAAAAACACAACAAACCAAATCAAATTTTATTAATGGGATTAAAAATCAGAAGTACACAAAATCAAAACAACAAAAGAAAACTTTTTAGGAAATGATTTTGGCCAAAGATAAACTTGATCTTTTGGATCCACTAGCATCTCACTATAAAATAAAGGAAAAATTAAATCATATAAAATCTCAGGTGCGAGTAAGTTCTTTTCTTAAGATAGTGATGCATGAGATGCTACTTTGACCAAGCAGTATTATTAAAAATAAAAGTGTCTAAAAGAAAATAGAAAAATCCTTATTAAGATGAGTGCAGTCCTACTCGTGGAACCTTGGGTCAGAGTTGAATTGATAGTTCAAATTTTCTTGTCTCTTTACTTTCCATTTAAAATTTTCATGATGATACTACGTTTTTTGAAAAGAAATATTCAACGAAAAGTAGAGAGAAAAATATTTAAAGTGGACTTCCCTGACAAGATTCATATTATGGTTCTCTTGGTGTGCCCACTTGTGTTCATAACTACATTATTACAAAGAGAAAAACTGAGAAATAAAACTAAAAGAAAACCTACTCTAACTACTAAACAAATAAAAAATACTAAGTGAATTCATGCTTCCAGTGTAGCCATCGGAGTAACTCCAATCCTTCAATGGAAAAAAAATCAAATATTACTAACAAGAATGTTACTATATCGAAAAATGGAAAAAATATATGACACTTACCTTTATCATCTGTTGGTTGTGGAGCCTGATTATCTTCTTGATTTAGAGGTCTTTTACTTTCAGCCGTGTTTATACCCCATGAAGTATTTACACCTCAGAAGTATGTACACTCTTCCACGTGGGGTAGTGTAGAGGGGGGGTACCCCCTCTACAGGGTCTCGGGGGGCTATCCCCCCGGCTGAGGGGTCTGGGGGCAAGCAGGCCCCCAGTGGGGGTTCAGGGGCGAAGCCCCCAAAGGAAAAATTGCCTTGTAAAATTATATTGTAATTTCATTGTAAATCTGGACTGTTCATTATAAGGTCACAGATCTAAGGATAGAGATTATGTTAGGGTTTCTTGCCCTAGAAGGCAACCCTCTTTTATGAGGGAAATGTATTGCGGCTATGTATGTTGGTGAGTATTGTATTCTGAGAGAGGAGATTGTGAGAGAAAGAAGAGGAAGTTACAATGGGTTTTGATGTAGGTTGTATCCCTTCATTTTGCTGGATAATAATAAAGAAATGACCTAGCAATTTCTTTGGTGGACGTAGCCCACACTAGGTGAACCACGTAAATCTGTGTCTCTCTTGTATCGTGTATCTTCTGTGTTTTATTTCTGCATTTGTTTTATTTTATTGCTCTGCGGTCCTGTTTTTTCTAACAATCATCATCATTTTAAAAAAAAGGAAGCATGACCTTACCATTCCCTTGAACATTATTTTTGTATGAATCCTCCAGCCATTCTTCAATTTTTTCATTATATGGATCACAAAAATATGAAAAAGTGAGATTGTGAAGATTGTGAGAGTTATGGGGACCTGACATAACCATTGGCCTAGACCAAAGTGCCCCATCCTCTCGACAATTTTCCTTTCATTCCATATTTTCTCCATCTGAAGAATATAAAACGAGTGTGTCAAAGTTACCTCCTTGATCTCTAAAAAGTGAAGATAATATTACCATTACCTGGAAATTTTTTGAGATAAATAAATATGGAATTATGAAAGGTTGAGGGGTGAAATATTTAATCATTAAAATTACCTTTCCCTCCTTCTAGCGCCATGTGTTGACGGGCGTAAATGACACACCATCAACTGGAAGGTCAGATCCGGACTGGGGTTGTCTAATTAACCCAAGTTGTTTGGTATGAACTGACCCGACAGGTTTAATGGCTCCATTATCCACCTAAGTCCCTAAAAATAATAAAATAAACAAACTAAAGTAAAGCTATGATTCTAACAATTTATATACTAATTACAAGTGTTCAAATAGAAACGTGAATATAAAAATGATTATAAACAATCTATATATAGTTTGCAAGGTTTACTTGAAATTTTGCAAAATGAATGTTCACAATAGTGTTTCTAACTAAGATAAAGAAAAAACATAAATCTTTTTTTGTTTTTTGAATGTTTAAAGATTTAAAACTAATAAATACTAATAAAATATAATTGAAACAATGAAACAGTGACAGTCAAAAGCTAATTAATGCAATCATTGTTCCATTAATAAAAAATTAATATAATAACACACACACTAACTTATTGTTGATCAACAAAAATCTTATTATATTTATCTATTTTCTGAGCTCCTTCCTGTCCTGCTTACAAGGGAAACATGTGACAGAACAACACTAGTACTTCCAGAATAAATTCAAAGAAGCGTTTGATGTGTTGGAGTGAGAATATAGCAGCAGAATGATGACCGATTAAAAATCATGTGATCTTATGATAATCAATAACTAAAAATGAGAGAAAACTCAATTCTAAGTATTGATTTTATCCATCATTTAACATTCAGAATAAATTCAATAATAATCAAATGAAAAATTGATCACACATACAAAATGGAATAACAAATTATGGACAACATCTAAATACTTAACAATATCAAACACCATATGATGACAAGGCTAAAGCTGCATCAAACATAATAATATCTCATAAGACTGAGACAATAAAAGAAAATAATGGAATAAGCATCACACAGGTCTAAAGCAAATGGTGAATAGATTTCCCATATCATTTTCCAAAATCACATGTTCATACCGTGGTCCAAAAGGAATTTTTGGGATAATAGACTCTTAAAGATTGAAAAAATTAATACATAAATGATAGCAATTAACCACATATTGATAAGTTGGACTAAAGCTAATTTAAATCAATGCATAATCAATTACTCAAAGAATATGAAGATATTATAATGAAAGAAAAACCATTTTACTCATAGAACAAAAGTCATTAAGCAACCTAGAATTCCATATTCTTCTTTGAAAATACTTGTCCATTCTCCCAAAGATTCCAACCATTTGTTACTCCATTTGAAAAGAAAAAAAGTCTACATAAGAAATAATATAAAAAAAAGGATCAAAATCCTCCTCTCCATTTCTTGGATCCCTTGGCTCTGAACTTTCTCATATATATATACAATTAATGAACAGTTTGGACGTCACTAATAATTTATGCCACATGAAATTTGTCTCGTAAAGAGACACCAATATCTCTCAAATCATCCATTTGTTTGAATAATTTCTATGAGGAAGCTAAATGGATCCATTTGGGAGATGGGTTTTGAACTGTTTCTTCAAATTCCTCATGATTTGGTTGCAATCAGTCCCGCCAAATCATGTCTCTATTCTTGACACATTTCCAAATTTTATCTGTTATTGCTCATAAATTTATTTGTAGTAATAAAATATTATTTTTTGATCAATCATCTTGAATGTATTTAGATAATATAATCAAGCCATGATGAGATCCATACCAAATAACTGATAAAAGAAACTCATGAAACAAAAAGAAACCTAAATTAATAACCTAAAAATTGTGAATAAAACAAAATCTAGAACAATAAAATAAAATATGAATTTAAAATAACTATAAATTCTAAACAAACATTGTTTAGAATTTCCTTTCAAATATGATCTTAAAATTCTAGAAGCTTCAAGTTAATGGAGAAGAGAAAAATATTAATTTTGGTTTTTTACAAAATCAAACAAATGATAGATAATTTGTTTTATTATTATTATTTTTATTTTGAAATGAGATGCAAAATGAAAAAATAAATTAATTAATTAATATCACCAAATGATTTTATGAAAATGAGAAACCAACCAAGATATTATTTGATGAAGTATTGAACCCATTATTCAAAATAGTCAAACTTGCTAATGAGCAAAAGAAAGAACACATAATCATAATTTAAACGAAAGTAAATAGTTGATAAAAATTAACATTTTTGTTTAAATTGAGATTTCTATGCTCGTTTCTAAATTTTGAGATATACTCTTGTAATGAATGTCTCATACTATATTGAATGTCTTGAGTTTGTCTCAAATCAAGCCAAGGTATGGAACTATTTGAAAAGGTTGATTCTATAGCTCATTATAATTATCAAGATTCTAATGGGGGGCCTTTAAATTTTGTAAAAAATTAGGGGGAGTTGTTGGGGCCCAACAAGGCCCTGTTGGAACATGGTTATATGACCACGAGTTGAGTTTATTCAAACAAAAAAACCTTTTCAATAATGTCCCTTTAGACATCGCTTGCATGTAAGTGAAGTATCATCTGAGGAATCTATTGGGGCTGGACGAACCAAGTTTTTGTAGGTACGAGGGGATGCAAGGCTATAATCATATCCATTAATATTTATTCACCATGTGCACAATATCTTTATTCATATCATTCGATTAGTTAAAAAAATCTATTATGAAGAACTGTTATAACATAGATTGAAACATAAGTAACCCAATGTATCCTTTGTTATTATTGCGCATCAAACATATAGTAAAAATATCTATACTAATCATGCATAAAGAAAACATCCATGAACAACTTCTTCAAAAGACACATTCAAACAAAATATTTAGCATGGTTCACCCGCTCCTTGGTCTATGTCTAGAATGGTTGGGTTCTATATTAGTCTTAATGAAATCACCATCTTGGGTCTGCACACTACACTTATAATAGATATAACACATCATACTACCGATACCTGCCTAGTCATTCTGTAGTGCAAGCCTCTCTCTTTCTTTGCAAAACCTCTCCAAAACCTGCAGTAAGGATTCTCACTCATATGCAACCTAATATCTCTTATTCAGTAGCCTATTATTCTCCAACCCATTACATATTTATACATTGAAATATGGCTTAAAACACTATGACATCTCATGAAAACTTATTCCCAAAAACATTCATGTTTTGTGCATGCTTATCTTGCCTTTGCACCTAGATGTTGATTTTCCTTTCTTTTTGCATGCATTCTTGTTTTGTATGCCTAACTGTTGTTCTTCCTACTTTTGTGCTCACTTTGGATTCTTTTTTAACTTCATAAATTGATCCTTTTTCTTCTTTTGCATGCTCTCTTCAAAAATTAGTTATTCAAAATGCTTATCCAATATGCCCCCAACACTCACCTATATCTCATCTCGAGCCACTTAAGCTTGTTGTTTCACACTCTTCCATGCCTCCTTGCAATTTTAGAGGGTTTCTCTTTCTATAGTGACATCCTTCTTTACCTCAACTTCTTTATCCAAAATATCCTCTACTAACTTTGAAGTCAGGTCCATGAGCTTCTCCTCACTGTTTTGTGTTTCTTTCTTCACTATGCCTTTCAAAGATACCAATTCCCCTATGACCATGAGTGTTTCATCCTGCGGGGGTACCAATCATTGTGTGAGAGTCTTATGTTCTTCCCTTATTTTTTCTATCTTCTTGTATGATTGTTTTTTTCTAAGATGGCCATTATCTGCTTAGATGGTGGAAATGTGATTATATTCCCCGTGGCTTTCTGTGCCTTCTCCCATGCATTCAATAATATTTCCTCGATGGACTTAATCTCCGGATACTCCATCATCTTTGCCTAAATTTGTGTTCTCTCTTTGAATATATTCACGCACTCCTCATCCAAATTATTAATGATTTCCATTGAGCATATGGTTTTTCTTTCTCTTTGTTCCTTGTCCTCAGGTGTTGTCTCTAGTGTATTGTGCACTTAGAACTCTCTGATTCTGGTGTGGAATACTTGAATGAATTCACTGATTTTGGATACTTTTTCCTACAGTTTGGATTCTACCACCATTGACACATTTGGAATATCCTTATATAGTTTCTGGAAGACATGTTGTATCATGTTTGTATGTTGTCCGACCTCCTCCTTCTCCTTCAATATCTTCTTTACCATTTTCTCGACTTCATCGTTATCCTGAACAAGTGTCATATAATACTTCTGTAGTTTTTCCTTATCGACCATTACCTTAGCCAACTCGTTTGACGTTGACTCCATGCGGAACTATATTTTATGTGCAATACATATGTGTAAGCCTTCTAGTTCTCCTATGGGAATCTGTGAAATGACTATGTCTAGGTTGCTTAGTATTTGTGTCTTCTCCTGCATCTCCAACATAGGGAAATAAATTTATTCTAGAGAATTCTTCAAAACTTTATGTGTTGCTACTATTCCTCACAAGTAAGAACTGGTGGCCCCTGCTTCTTGAGTCACACTTGTTTTTGGTCCTTCACTAGATATTCTCTCCGGTACTCTCCTTACTACGTCTCAAAGCTTATGCAATGTCATTAACCATTTCTGAACCTTCTGGTGTAGTTCTTATTGTTTCTATGACATTTCATTAGTTGTCTCTTCTATCACATCCCTCACTTCGTAGTGGATCATTTCGATATCATCGTCCGTCAAAGTGTAGACAACTAGTTCTTTATGGGATTTTATGTTATTCTATGTAGATGTAGTTGTCCCCTTATCTATGTATTTCCTCTTTCCTTTTATTTTGGTACTGTCATATATGCATCCCCTGTGTCAATTCCTTGTCCATTTCCTTTTCCTTCTTCTTCATTTTTAGGGTGCTTCCTCTCTTTTTCGTTCAGAGGAACCTTCCAGTCTGGGTCCTAATCCTACATAACTAGTTGGATGTCTTCCTCTATGATTTTGTACTGTCTATGGACCCATTCCTCTCTCACTTCTTTATTTTCTTGTATGTATATGTACTTTTCGTCTACCTAGAATCGCACAATCAGTCTGTATGCCTATATAAGTTGTGGTGAAATTCATGGGGCATTCTGGATACACATCCTAATCCTTTTATTGTACGAAAATAAACCAACATTGGTGTATATCTGCTTCTCGTGTTCATCGTGTATCAAAAGTTATCATAATTGGAAGCCAAGCATGACTTTCCTCTTAGACCCAAAAATTGTGCATCCTCTGGTACATTCCACACTATGAACGCAAACATAATTAACAACTAGGAATATTGGAATTCCATGCCTCTATCATGTGCTTCTATGGGATCGATGATGAGCTAGTTAACTAAAAATGATTCCCATCTCATCAACACCCCTTCTACATACTTCTCATCAGTACTTATCATGCTTGCGAGCACTTGGTGTTTCCTTCAGTTTCTAAGAAACTTGCATGCCAATTATTTCATTCAAATTTTTATTGTTGGGTCATAGATACTTGGTGCATCCATGTTAAGCCCTAAATAGTGGCAAATTACCCATTAATTAGGGCATATTGCATTAGTAATTTTATTTTATTTATGTCGGATTGGGTCCATTAGTTGTAATTTTACCTCCTAGTCTCCTATATATACTAAGGAGACCTTTTCATTTTGAATCATCTTGTATTAGGAAATCTATTTGGTGTATAAGCAGGTTTCCCCCTCGAAGAGGCTTATTATCTGAAATGCTCTCTTTTTCAAGGATTTGAGTACTTATTCAGCGGTTTTTATATGCTATATTGGTATTTGGTTCCTAACATTTGGTATCATAGCTCAAGGTCTTGGGGTTTCACTGCTACATTTGACACACCTTGGACTTTTTACTATAAATTGTTTTCTACAGTGTTTTCGAAGGAACCCCTTGGAAGATATTTATGAGACAGATCAAGGTACGTGGGGTTACAATTTCATCTCCTGAGGACTTATACTTTCAAAGATACAGGTTGTGTAAGATAGGGTTCTGGAGTCATCTTGAATTTATTCATCTCATAATTTTTTCTATAAAATTGTTTCTATACAATTTCAGACCCTGGAATGTAGATTTTATTCATAGAATTTATCAAGGATATGTGATACAAATTTTATCTTCTTGTTCATCCTATTGTTTTAGATACACCCTGTGCAAGATAGGGTGTCTGACTAGTCTTATTAACTAGTCTCAAACAAGTCTTTCAGGTAAAACAATGATATTGTCTTCAGTGAGTATCCAAATTAAGTGAGACTAGTTGCATTGGATATTGTAAAGTATCTACTATTTCTGGAACAATTATCATAATCAAATATCATATATTGTGATCTTGGCATGCTTTACAAGTACTATCTCCTAGAAGGACAAAATTTAGCAAGGTGTGGGGAAGCTACCATAACTTCCACTTGGAACATCCAATCTTGATCAGACTTGTGGAATTGTAGAGAAGATGTATCGTAAAGGTACAAAAATAAATTTTCATCCCCAAAAGGGTTGAAATTTTGGAGATACAGCAAAAGAAATATCGTCTAGCAGAACCACCTCGAAATCAAGGTTTAAAAGTGATACTTGGCCAACATGCCACCAAAAAAAGGAACTTCTACACAAATTTAGCCTCCAGACAATCCTATTTGGAATATTGATGAAGGTGAACAAAAGTGCAGAGACATAAATGAATTACAAAAGAAAACAATAACAAAAGATGAACTACAAGGGATGATGGATTCAAATGAAGCTAAGTTTGAGGCAATAATGGATACCTTCGTTGCTTTGTCTTTGATAAAAAAAACACAATGGTTCAAATGGTTACCCTTGGTATAATGGTGGTATAAAACTCTATTTCATACTACAACAAAAATGACACCATTTATGGCACTTAATGGATAACACACTCCTTCCATCACTTCTTATCTAAAAGAAAAATATAAGGTTCAATCACTGGAAGATCACATTGGGCATCAACAACAAGTTCTCAAAATATTAAAGGATAACCTGACCATGGCACAAAATCACATGAACCAACAAGTAGATCAACATCATAGTGAAAGTAGTTTTGAATAAGGGGATTGGGTGTTATTAAGACTACACACCTACAAATAGATTTCCCTCAAGCAAGTCAAGAAGGATAATAAATTATCACCAAATTACTATGGCCCTTATAAGGTGTTACAAAAGATTGGTACAATGGAATACAAATTGGAGTTTCATGAATCTTCACGAGTACACCCAGTTTTGCATGTTTCATGCTTAAAGAAGGTTATATGTGACAAGATCCTAGTTCAAACTATATTTCCATAACTTCACGAGGAAGGAAAAATCATATTGGAATGTGAATCTATTACTGACACAAGAATTCTCTAGCTAAGGAATAGATCCACTTCAGAGTATCTCATTAAGTGGAGGAAACTACCTGTTGAAGATTCCACTTGGGAAGATGAGTATTTTATACAGAAGCATCCATAATTGTTCATGCATTGCGGACATCACATTTCTGAAGGGAAGGGGCATTTTAAGACCTAAATAGTGGAGCATTACCCCTTAATTGTGACATATTACATTAGTAATGTTATTTTATTTATGTTGGCATGGGTCCAGTTGTAATTGTACCTCTTAGTCTCCTATATATACCAAGGGGACCTTTTCATTTAGAATCATCTTGTATTGGGAAATATATGTGGTGTATAAGGAGGTTTCTCCCTTATTATATGAAATTATCTCTTTTTCAATGCATTGGGTACTTATTCTAAGGTTTTTATATGCTATATTGGTATTTGGTTCATAACAATCCAACCTGCACACCCCTCTGACAATGTGAAATTTTTCCCTCATGGAATTTGACAAAGTATTTTCATTATTTTTTTCTAGAAACAAAAAGGTTGGTTCTTCCCACTGTGATGATAAGCATGTGATTCAGGCAATGAGATCTGTGTCTATATAAATTGGCATGTCCAACCATAAGTAACCTCCATGCACACAGGTTTACACAATCTTGACACATGAATTCACCTTGTGGCTCTTGCCAAAGTGTAAAATGTCAAACATATTTAGTATGTCATCTCGTTACAACCCTTTATCCCATACCTTTGGCACAAGTATAGTCTGGTTCATCACTAGATCTATATTTAGTGCCAAGAATTCACCTGACTTAAGTTCATGGAACTTCATTGTGTCTATGATATCGTGTTCCACATATTTTAGATGTGGCACCTCACCTAACATATCCTCATCAATGATGAAATCATTTGGGATGTCGAGCATAACCAATGCATACTTGGCATCCTCCTTCAACTCCACTGGTTTGGCATTATCCTTCCTTAATGGAATGTAGTCCCCACTAAACCTTGACTCCGATGATGATGCTCCTGATGTCTCCTCAACACTTTGTGTTATTGTTTCTTCTCTCAATCGAGATTTATTTGGTGTGAATGTTGCTACCTTTGGTGGTTCCATGTCTATAATCCAATTACTAGAAAAAAATACTTATTCTCTAGTATTTTTCTTAAGCTCTGTAACATGGCTCTCAACTCTATCTTACTTCCATGAAACTCCAACTAACAATGACCAATTTTTTCTGATCCTTTGTGACTTTTGTGCCCCTTTGCTAGTTGTTTGGTTACCTTCACACCTGTATTAATTGTTGAATCCCTTATTATTGTTGATTTAGTACTTCCTTCACTAGTTTTTTTCCTTGATTTACCATCCTCTCATGATCTCTGTCGTATTTTTCCATTTATGACAACACGTCTCCATGTTGTGTTATCATTACAACTTATGAACCATAATTTCCTCTCTTTAATGTGTTTAACCCTCTTTATCCATCCTCATCTACATAGTTTCATTATCTTACCCATTCATTTACTGCACACATTGTGCTTCTGCATGTGATTTTATTCTTCTACATAGTTTCTTCTATCTGTGCAGCACTCCCACCTTTAACACACTTAATCTTGTTGAAACTTAGTTACATTTTTTTGTTTTTCCTTTCTTTTTCTTTATTTTTTTTTTCCTCATATAATACACTACTATAGTGCATAAGTTCTTTCCCATTTAATACTAGTGTGAGGATGATCATTCGTCCCTGTAGATTTCCAGTTGAATTGCATTCACCATTCCTCCTAAGACTTCACCCTTCAATGTTTCTAGTTGCAAAACACTTTCTTATATCATATACTTGATGATGTACGGACCTAACCAATGCATCCTAAAATTCTTGGGGTGTTTCATGAGCTTATTTTCATATAAAACCACTAATTCTCCCACTTGAAACCTTTTCTATTAAATATTCCTATCACTCCATGATTTTTCTCTTGCCTTATGGATTTGTTGATGGATCTCTAAGACAAATCGGTCTTGCTCAACTTGTAACAATTGTGACACTCTTTCCTCTACTGTGTCGGAGTCTAAAATATTTGTAATCACTACAATGTGTAGGCTCCACACAGTAAATACCATCGTAATTATTGTTTCTTTCCTATATACAAACCTAAAAGGTGTTATTATTGACAACTTTATTTTTGCAATCCTATATGCCCAAAATATTGCATGGATCCTTAGCTCCTAATCATTCCTTCCTACACTGCAAATATTGGTCAGATAATTCTCTAAAATTTTATTGAAGGATTCTATTGTCCCATTTTCCTGAGGGTGAAATGACATGCTCCTCTAGTGGTTAATTTGGAACTCCTTAGTCAATTTTGAAATCATCTTATTATGGAAGCCCATTCCTTGATCACTTAATAGAATGCACGGGAAACCAAATCTTGTAACGACATTCTAAAATGTAAATTGCACAATTGTCTCCACGATGTACTTTGTGACTAGTGTTTCTTCTTCCCATCTGGTCAAATACTTTGTCGCGATTATTATGTACCTAGCTCTTGGCTGATGGATTGATTGTTCCATTGAAGTCTATTTCCCATTTCTCAAAATCTTGCAGTGTAACTTATGGGTGCAAGGGTATCTCATCCCTTCTAGATTCCTTTCCAACCCTTTGAAAATCATCACAATTGCTCGTAATATTCCTTATCATCCTTTTGAGGTGTGTGCCACTAGACCTCTTCATAAAAAGTATTTTTTGCAGTCTCTTTACTTCCGTAGTGTCCTTCTGCAATACCTTCATGCACTTTTGATAGTGTCATTGGACTTTCATTATCTAACACACATCATATTAATATCCCATATACACCAAAATTGTATAAGTTCCCTGCAATAAGTTGATAGTCTGCTACCTTAACCACTAACAGTTTCTTTTGAGAAAATATGATGTTTGATTGAGCCATTCCTATACTTAAGAATGGCACAATGTCTACGAAGTAGTAATACACCATTCAAACAGAAAATAAATGAACATCTGGTAAAATATCATATAGGTTCCCGCATCCTCTCCTGATAGAATGTGCGATAAGTGATTTGGTCCTGCATTCAATTTACCTAGTTTAATGATGAATTCAAAGTCATAATATTCAAACAATAACAACCATATGCAAATTATCCCCCGCAACACTGGATTGTTCACTAAGTATCTTAGTGTGTAATGGTCTATATACATCTTTAAATGACAACCCAACAAATAGTTCATAAACTTATGCAATGCATACACCATCACCAATTCCTCTCATTTTTCCCTAGTGTAGTTATTTTATGTTGTTGACTACTTCCTATTTGCAAATGAAATTGGATGGTCAAACTCTCATTCTTTTGGATGAGATAATGTGGTGCCCAAAGATGTGGATGATGCATCCACATGAACATGAAATTATTTCTTCCAGTTGGGGAATATCAAAATTGGCTCAATACCTATCTTTTTCTTTAATGTGTACAAATCTTTCGATAGTCCTCATTCCACTGGAATTTAGCTTCTTTCTTCAACAAATTCTCCATGGGTTTTGTAATATGAATGTATCCCTTGATGAACTTCCTATAGTATCGTGTATGGCCCAGGGTTTCTCTTAACTGTCTTATTGATGTAGGTGGTTGTAAGTCCAAAATCACTACAATCTTGGTAGTATCCACTAGTAGGACTTTCTTACATAGCACATGGCCCAACAAAATTCTAAATAATGCAAAAAAAAAACATTTCTTCAAGTTCAATGATATCTGATATTTTCTATACCTATCCAACATTAATCTTAGTACTTTTATGTGATTCGTAAAGAGACTAAACAGATTCCAATCATCTAAATAAAATTCAAGGAACTTATGAATAAATTCCTTAAAGGCTACAACAACTACTCTTGAGAAAGTTTCAAGTGCATTGTTCATTCCAAAAGGCATCACTTTGTACTAGTATCTTCCCCACTATGTTGCAAAAGTAGTCTTATATTTGTCTTCCTATGCAATCTTAATCTAGTTATATCTTTAGAATCCCTCAGTGAAGGACTAGGCCTCCTACCCCCCTACATTCTATATCGCTTCATCTATAAAATGTGTTGGAAATGGATCATGTAGACATGCATCATTTATATTTCTTAGGTGCACACAAATTCTTATTCCCCCTATTTACTTATCTTGTACTACCATTGGACTTATACATTCTAATTCCATCACTCATTCAATAATTCCTACTTCTAACAATCTATCCATCTCTACCTTTACCTTCTCTATATACTTCAAATTTAGTATATAGGGTATTTTTCTTAATATTTTATCATCTGGTTTCAAAGGGATCTTCATTTCTCCTAGCTCACCAGCTATCCCTATAATTTCTACAAACATGGTTGAGAATAGGTCATGATACCTATGTAGTAACTCTAAAATGTATTCCATAATTTAATCATTCCAGTAGTCTCATATCTGTGCAAAATTTGGATTCTCTTTTGTCCCAATATTTACCTTATGCATCCTTAGTGGTTGTGCATATGCAATATATTCAATATTTGGACCTTCCACTATGCATTTCCTCTCAGTTTAAGGTATTTGTATATTTCTTGGAGCCTCCTTGTCCTAATATTCTAGATCCATATTATAACATTATACTAATTCATCAACGATCATGGAATTTATATTCCCTCTACACACATGTACTACATCCATCGACCCTTCTTCCGAAAAAACCTTGGTTCGAATGGTCTACAATTTTTTGTCTACCAACATGGATTCATCTCCGAAAGTAAATGCTACCTTAAAAATTCGAGTTATCTCATCCAAATTAATAGTTTCTTGGTGCATTTCTAGTTCTAAGTACCAATTTTTGGGGATTTTATCCAATGTATTTATGAAATTATACATCCATTCGTTCTTTGGTGTCAAACACCATATCTTTCTACAGTATTTAATATGATTTGTTGGGTCACTTACTCCTATATATTTATGTTCAATATACCCAACCTCTGTACCAAATTTAACTTGCATTAATATTTTACACTATGAAAATCCTTCTATTCCTTCTTTACATGAATGCCGCCATCTAGTTGGAGTGGCTTTCAAGACAACATCTATTTCCAACAATATATATTTTTAGGTATGTACAACTCGATCTCCTTTAATACCATTCTTGAGTGGTTCACATAACTTTGTTCCAATCCAATGAAATGATCGAGTAATGGGGGCACACCGTCTCATTGATACTCCATGCATCCTTTGCTTCCAATGTTCCAGTCCTTCCTTTTCATCTGGCTCACATGAGCTAATGCTTCTCCAAATTAGGGTGCCATATGAAACTGGATTAACATAGTCATCCATTCATGCATTCATATTATATAGGTTATATTTTTTTTCCCTTTATCTAGTTTGATATACCTCTTTCCTTATGTCAGATCCAATGGTGCACTAACCTTCCAGTCCCCTACTTCAAATATCGTTTCCCTTTTCTTCACATTAATAATTTCCTTATTTTAAAAGGCCCATTCAATCCCCATTAGCTTTGAGTATGGCTGACTATTATCCACAATATCAATGAATTTGAAATATACTACATTTCACACTCCTTCTATATTCACAAGTACCCTTAACAACCGACGAATTAATAGTATTATGTGTTTTCTCTCCAATCTTAACTGGATGGAAAACCAAATCAACTTTGGCTTCCCCATAATTTCCCATGTTTTCTTCGATAAAAAATTTACATCAGAACCCAAGTCTAAAATGACCTAGTCCATGTCATAATTCTCAATCTATGCACTTAATCAGTACTCATCGCTCGTCTTTTTTTTAGAAATACTTGATTCACTACCCTCTATGTGGTATGGAATTACCTTTATTACACATAATGATCAATCATTCTATACAATGCATTCAATGCAGATTCATCATTCATCAATGATAAACAAAATCTTAAAAATTTATTCAAATGAATTACCTTTTCAGGGGCCCTCTCCGGGGTAGTACGATCATAGATCAAAGGCATGCCAATCACAGGGGTTGGATATGATGTTCATGTTATCCAATTAGGTCCTATTATCTCATTCCTTGTCTACCAATATGTCTCTTTTTCTTTTTTTGGGTCAAATGTCGGTATATGTCCCGTTAATTTCCTCACCCATTGCTCACTCTGCCTCCCTTTGTTTATCGCTTAAGCTCATGTATTATCTCCTCTTTACATGAAAAATTATATTTTTGGTCCTCCATCACATATATCTACTAATAGATTATGTATGTTCTGATTGGGGTTCTGGTTCTTATTCCCTCTTGATTGCCACTTCGCAAGTAATTGCGCACAATATTTTTTTGTATTATCTAGTGATCTACAATACGTGTAGGTTGTACAAGGATTCAACAAATCACGATATAAGTGTCCCAACTGATTACAATGGTAGAAAATTATTGGGCTTCTACCTCCTCTGCCAAAAATTCCTCTGCCTCGACCTATACCAAACCCTCCTCGACCTTCTCGATTAAATACTCTATGATTGTTATAATTTGGAATGCCTCATTTTGTCGTGGAATTTTCCTATGGAATTATATACATATATGAAGTGTTCTCTCTGATCATATTGAATGTGCGACAATCCTTCTTCTCATGCCCTACTGACATGCAAAATTTATAAAATAAGTTTCAATGCGTACTCTGGTATTTTTGCAGCAATGGACAATTAGGTGGATGATGTCCCCACGTCTTACATATTTCATAGTACTCCCCTCCTGGTAATGGGTTCAATGGTATAGTTTCCAAATAGTGTGCAAAGGATGGGAATTCATCCTTATGGTGTCCTTCCATCCTACACATGACACACCAAACTTTTTCTCACTTCTCCTTTATTTTCATCATTTATGCCAATTGAATTGTCAAGCAAGCTAGCTGGATTTGGACCTGGACCATCCCCCCACCATATCCTACACGAGAAAGCTCTAGCTTCATTGAAATATCAAAAGATTTAAGATGTAATGCAACCTTCTTTTGTATCAATGGGAAATGAACGTGTGGAAATATACCTGCAATAAATCATTCGATGTGTTTTTTATTGGGAATATTAAATGTCAATCTACCCATCAAATCCTTAAATATTTGATCATAGTCACACATTTACTTAGTCTACACTTGTTTGACTTCCTTCAATTCGGGGATGTACTGCGACGGGGATGTACTGCGACTTAGACTTCAGCTTCTTGAACTCTTTCAATAATGTTTGTCAAGTTTTTTCCAGTGTTCTTACTTGACTTGTTGGTGTGGCACTCTACATTTTTATGTACCATACTAATCCATGGCCTCTAAATTTTGCTACCAACTGCCCAATATTTAAGGCCTGATCCTCGACATTTGTTGGAGTCCAAATTGTCTCACATAAAAATAGATGTTGGTATGAGTCCTCCAATCCAACTCCCTGGAAATGAGGCACTCTTAATGTATTGTCTAACCCTGCCATGGTTTTTTGCATAGTACCTCTCTCTGGTGATGTTGGGTTACTATGACTTGATGTACTACTTATACTACTCTTCCTACCTCTAGTTTTTCTTCTTATGCTAACTATAAGTGATTTTGATAAATCCTTAAACATTATCTTAGATCTAGGTGATGCACATGCGGTCATCGAATCAACATAGTATCCAACTTGAGTAGGACTTAAAAACCCTTCTATTATAGGAATAGATTGAGAATCCTCCTCCTCTCCTTATGAGTCTGGTATTTCTGTGATCTATACTATTGCACAGGGTACTCTCCTCTCATACTCACTATGTGACTCTCCTTCCTCATCCCCAGTCTTCAACCTCTTATACCTTCTTCCACTACGCAACACCAAAAATTCATCTTCCTCTTCTAGTATACCTCCCTCGTTTCTCTACTTCCTCATTCCATCCCTTCCTTATTCATTTCTTTTTTCATTCCTTTCTACCTTCAAAGTATCCCCTGGGCATCCCCTAGTTTATGTATGTGCGTGAAGCCCCTGAGAAGTCAGCTTCCATCATCATCACACATTTCTCACACAACAACATATTTATCTAGGCACCCAATGATTTCATAAACCTTCGGCCCAAACCCTTAAATAAATCCCTCTCTGCGACACTATATGACCGGGTACAATATTTTGCAAATTATATAATATAACCTATTGGTTGTGGAGCCTAATTATCTTCTTGATTCAGAGGTCCTTGCTTTCAGCCGTGTTTATACCCCATGAAGTATTTACACCCCAAAAGTATGTACACTCTTCCATGCGGGGGAGTGCAGAGGG
>JASDQU010505554.1:2653-14722 GCA_032191745.1 Picea mariana | reverse complement strand
GCTTGGCCTCTTAATTGCACCAAACTAGTTAGTTTTGTGTGTACATGTAGACTTGTGTAGCTATCAAAGGAAAAGTTGTCCAAGTTGTGCAAGTGTTAATGTAGGCAAGTCGAAAAATTGTATGAAAACCTACTTTTGTAAAAACAAATCAACCTCTTTTGGGGTGATGTCTAATGGCCATGAGGTAGCCTTCTTTTTTTGTTTTCTTTTACATTGGCGATGTTTTCCAGTAATTGCCTAAATGTATTTGTGTGTGAAATTTAGGTGATAACACTTATCCTTGATGATGGCTCAAGCCACTTTTGAAATATGGAATTTCGCTTGGATCTCTTCCTTCACATACTGACATACCCATAACCATTAGCATCGATATTGTAACTACTACCTCCACTTCTAAGGGTCCTTTGTAAATAAGGTAAGTTTCTCCTACTCCCCTCTATGTGCCCACCTCAATATTTGTCCCTTTCTTCTTTACCTAAAGACCTTTTCCTTTGCCTTTGTTGTCAGTGCCTCTACCTCTACTAGTTATAGGTCATTGAAGTAAATGAAGAGGTTGCATCTCCCACTACTGAGTCAACTGTGGGTGGATCTCGATTTTCTTTAACTGAATTTAGTTCTCAAGTTGAGAGTGATGCTACTAAAACTCGGGCAAATACAACTGCTACATCAATTGGTTAAGAAGAAATATGACAACTTATGCTTAAATAAGTGGTGAAACAATTAAATCTCCTTCAATCGCAAGAGATACCTCTATCTATTACTTTGTTGCAATCAATCGACAAGTGCTTCTCTCGCATTCTTTGTGAGGAACTAGATCAACATAATCTAATTCTAGAACCTCTTGATAAAAGGTCAAACTGGGTCTCACCTTGATCAATTGAGTAAACAATCAAAGCACTAGACTATGCATCTCAAATAGGCTCTGCATTTTTCTCTCCCACTAATATTGAAGCTAGTGAAGTGTTGTCTTCATTAGTGATATCCATGGCCATCTACTAAAGTAATAGACCATGTGCTTGCCAACACAACCTACTATTGAGTTGAGGGAATATGTTTGACAAGAAGAAAATGTTCTCACAACGTATTATGCATTGTCATTCCACGAATGAAATATCAGGTGGGCTCCAATTGTTATTTAAATTACTTTTTTCTATCTTTTTCGCTTATCATTTTCTCTTTCTACTCGCCCTACCTCTGATTGAAAATTGCTAAATTCAAATGGGAAGAGGGATCAAATTTGAAGGGAACGTGTAATGTTCCCAAGCAAATTTTTCGCTTAGGAACACTAACTTACTTCTGATTTAACTGTTTATTGTTGTGAATGTAGGTTGGCCACTAACATTTCGGCCTTAGGGTTTATTTCAGTTATTAAGCCACAGTTTATTCAGGATGCATTTCAACACATAAATATCTCAACAATTCACAAGATATGGAACCACAAATAAAATCTGAACTTTATTATAAGAAAGAAGGCACCTGATACAATAAAGAAGCAAATTTGGAATAGCTTCAAATGGCTTCAAGACAAGAATATGAGTTGCATACAAAATGCTCTCGAAACTACAAAGTAAACCTCCCAAAGGTTGCCATACAAGATGAATGCTCCAACACAAACTAGGGTTTGGCCTAACCCTCAAGTTGTTGGTACGACCCTGCTGAAGACTGTGAAGACCAAGGGTTCGGCCCTCTTAGAGAAGAAGACACCCAAATGTTGCCAAACTCCTCCAAATGATAGATCGGGGCAAGAGTGACCTCCTCCCAAAGTATGGAGCCCAAATATTGATGCCTTCTCCTCCAACTACTGAAACCCTAAACTGGTACGACCCTCCTGAAACCATGAATATGGCCAATAATTTGGCCTAGTTGAACAAGGCCTCTGAATTGCCTAAAACTCTCTAGGATGATAGATCGGGCAATCACAAATCCCTAAGAGAAGTTTTGAGATCAGATCTGAGGTATAGCCTCCTAGATATGAGAATCACTAAATCCCAAAAATGTCCTCTCTCCTCCAAACCGTCCCAATCTGTAGATGATGATATGGACGTGGTAGCTCCTCAAGAAAGCATCCAAACTGATGAGCAAGGGCCTGCAAGCAAAACCCTAATGCTGAAATCTCCCAAAGCTTCCTCAATAGGTTGGATCGAACTGTTCTTCAACAAATGGTGTGCCCCTACTAGAAATCCCTAACTAGTATGGCCCTGCTAGTACTCTTGAATAGATGATGGATGTAGAATGGTGTGGGTGGAGTATTTCATCCTCGAGACCAAGCTTGGAACAAGTGAGTGGAATCTTTCACCACTGAGTTGTTCTCTAGGGTTTGTAATATCAAAACCCTCAAAATTGTATGCTCAAGAGCATCAACAAGCAAATACCAAATATCCAAGATGAAATGAGAGGTGTGCCCTAGCCTTCTCTTTATACTTCTTTTATGTTTCCATATTGAGTTAAGTTAACCCCTAGGATCAACTCTTAACTCAACCTCCAACACTTTATTCCTTCATTGAGTTACTTCTTTAACCCTTTTTACCTTTTCATTAAGTCAACTTAAAAATATAACATTAGTTTGGTTGACTTTTCCCCTTTGTGTGAGACTATGGTCTAGTGGGGATGCCTAGACCATTAAGTCTTCCCAAACCTCTTCATCAAGAGGTGGGGGACATTACAGTCTCCCCTGCTAGAAATTGCTTGTCCTCAAGCAATTCCAAACCTATCTCACGTACCACATGTTCATTCTCCCATGTGACATCCTCAATGGGTAATTCCTTCCATCTTATCAGGTACTCTTTGATGCTTCTCTTCCTGGGCCTCTTTTCCCAAACCTCGAGTATCTCCTCTGAAATCAAAACCAGTTTCCCCTCTTCATCCAAAGGAGGCAACACCTCAAGGGGTGTGATGTGTTGACCAATGGCCCTCTTCAGAAAGGACACATGGAAGACATTGTGTATCCTGCTACCCTATGGAAGCTCCAGCTCATAAGCTACGGCCCCTACCTTCATGTTGATCCTATAGGGTCCAAATAAACGTGGTTGTAACTTCTCTGCTCCGCTTCTTTTTATAGAAGCCTGCCTATATTGTTGGAGCCTTATATAGACTAAGTCACCAACCTCAAAGGTACGCTCAACTTTGTGCTTACCTACTTGGACCTTCTGTTGGTTTTGTGCTCTCTGTAAATGATCCTTCAGCTCTCTGAGGATTTCTTGACTCTGTTGGACCCAATCCTGCACCATTAGAGCCCTGTTGTTAGCAAAAGCAATCTCCATTAAAGAGAGTGGATCATAGTTGTATAATGCACTGAATGGGGTAATGCCTATGGACATGTGGTGGGTGGTGTTGTAGTAGTATTCCCCCAAGTGTAACCACCTGACCCATGCTTTATGTTGCCCTGCCACATAATTCCTGAGATAGCCTTCCACCCATTTGTTGACTATTTTGGTCTGTCCATCCGTCTGAGGATGATAGTTGGTACTAGGGGTCAAGGTCGTACCAACTAGTCTGAACAGCTCCTGCCAGAATGCACTCATGAATCTGCTATCCCTATCACTGACAATGGTTTTGGGTAGGCCGTGCAGTCTGAAGATCTCCCTAAAAAATAATTCAGCCACATGTGTTGCATTGAAGTCTGTAGCTATGGAGAAGAAGTGTGCAAACTTTGTCAACCTGTCCACCACTATGAAAATGCAGTCTTTCCCCTGTGCCTTTGGAAACCCTGTGATGAAATCCATGGATATGTTTTCCCACTTGTGCTCTGGGATGGGTAGGGGTTGCAGTAATCATGTCGGGTGAGTGTGCTCATCCTTTTTCTCCTGGCATGTAGTACACTCCTTGACATGCCTCATTACATCCTCCTTGTCGCCCTTCCATGAGAACCTCTCCCTCACTTGCCTGTATGTCTTACCAATCCCTTAGTGCCCTGCCATTGGTGAGTCATGACATTCTTGCAACACTTTATCCTTGAAGGCCGATTCAAGAACCAAAAAAATTTGGCCCTTATAATAGATGAGGCCATCAACGATCTTGAACTTATCGTCCTATATTTGCCCATCCATTATCTGAAAAGCGAATTGATTCTTCGCATACTCCATCACCAAGTGATCCTTCCAATCAACCAACACATATGTCACTGCATAAATAGATGGACTCCTGGATAATGCATCGACTACCATGTTGTCCTTTCCTTTGACAAATTCAATGGCAAAGTCATAGGTATGTATTTTTCTTACCCATTTATGTTTCCTTTCATTTGAGTCCTTCTGCTCCAACAGGTACTTAAGACTGTTATGATCTGATTTTACCACAAACCATGCACCTACCAAGTATTGCCTAAATTTGGCCAAAGTGTGCATGATGGCCAACATCTCCTTGTCATAAATGTTGTAAAGTAGCTCAGGTCCCCTGAGTTTTCGACTCTCATAGGCAAGAGGGTGCATGTTTTGCATCAGTACGGCCCCAATACCTTCTCCTGAGGTATCACACTCCAAAATATGGTAGGGCTAAGACTGGGCACATGCTCATCACCTTTTTCATCTTGTCAAATGTAAATTGAGCCTCCTCGCTCCATTTGAAGGCTCCTTTCTTAGTCAAATCGATCAAGGGTGCACAAAGATGAGAGAACCCTTTGAAAAAATTCCTGTAGTAAGTGCACATGCCTAGAAATCCCCTTAATTTTGTAAGTGTCTTAGGTGTAGGTCACTCCATAATGGCTTTAATTTTCTCCTAATGTACTTGTACCCCCTTTGCTCCGATGATGTGTCCCAAGTAAAGAACCTCTGTCATTCCAAACTCACATTTGGACTCTTTAGCATATAATGATTGCTTCTCCATGATAGACAAAATTTGATCCACATGTCGAAGGTGTTCCTCCCACGTCCTACTATAAATGAGAAAGTCATCAAAAAATAACAAAAGGTCCTTCCTTAACTGTTTGTTGAAGACATGGTTCATACAATATTGGAACGTCGTGGTTGGGGCATTGGTTAACCCAAAGGGCATCACCAAGAACTCATAATGACATCTGAAAGTAGTTTTTGGGATGTTCTCCTCCCTCATTTTGATTTGATGGTAGCCAGAGCATAGGCCATTTTTTGTGAAATAGACAACCCCATGTAGTTTTTCTAGTAGCTCATCGATCCTTGGTATAGGATACCTATTTTTTATTGTCTTCTTATTCAATGCCCGGAAGTCAATGCACATGTGCATAGTTCCATATTTTTTCTTGACCAACACTACTGAAGAAGCAAAAGGGCTAGAGCTTAGCCTGATGTGCCCCATATCCAAGATCTCTTTGATTGCTTTCTCTATCTCATCTTTATACTTCTTTGGATGCATGTATGGTGTGGTGATGATTGCTTTGGCTCCTACCTCCAACTCAATGATGTGCTCAAACCCCCTGTCTAGTGGCACCCCTGGTGGGATAGGTCCAAACACCTTGTTGTGTTTGTCAACGATTTCTTGGATTTCTGGTGTGTAGTGAACCTTGCCCTGCCCATCCACACGTGTTGAAATTCTGCATTTAGCTGCATAAACTATCTCCTCTCTCCTGAAAATGGCCTCCATCCTCTTGGTTGTAACTACCTTGGCTGAGTTACCTGTCATGCCTCGAAGCACTACCTTTCGTCTACCCTCCTCTGTGAAAGACATCTCCATGGTCTTGTAGTTGGTGGTGATAGGCCCCAACGTGCTAAGCCATTGAACTCTAAGGATTATGTTACTATCTAGAAGTTCCATCACATATACATCCTGTATCAGCTCATGCCTACCCAATATAAGCTTCATACTTGGAATGTACCTGTCACAAGGCATGGTGCTTCCACCTACTACCTCCACCTTGAACCCTTCAAATTCAACTGTGGGTATATGCCTCCTCCCCAACAATGTTGAGTCAATGAATTTGTGAGAAGCCCCCCCATCAATCAACATTGATACTTTTTTCCCCTGCAAGATTCCTCTCATCCTGAAAGTGTTATATTTGGGCACTCCGCTGATAGATGCCAAGGTAGATTTCTCCTCAGTCGTATTGTCATGACCTGTGGTCTTCTCCTTTGTTGTCTTTGTGGTGTATGCCTCCATGTTCTGTATCTGGACGAAATCCTCCTCTTCCTCATTGTCTGAAGTTACCTCTATGTAGTGCACTTGACCACGACCCATGCATTTTTGTGATGGGTTCCATGGCTCTTTGCAAGTGAAGCAAATTTTCTTCCTCCTCAATTCCCTTCTGGTGTTTTCATCCACTCTGCCTCGGCCCTTGTCAAACCCCCTTGGGTCACATCTTCCTTGGTTCAGCGGAGGTCTCTGATCTTTCCCTCATGTGTTAAGAGGTGGTCTAGGCACAAATTTCGGCTTGGCAGATGGCCCTAGGTATCTCATCCTCCAAATATCATCATGTAGGTTGGTAGGCTTAAAAGCCTTTACCCAACCCTTCAAGGGTTCCATCAACCCTTCAGTGAAGAGCATCATGAGTCTGGTTTGTCATATATCCTGCACCATGACTACTAGCCTATGGAATTCTTCAATGTACACCTTTGTTGCTTCTGTCTGCCTGAGCTATGTGAGCTCCCAAAAGTGCAACTCGGGATCCTCCTGATCAAATTTGTCAATGAGCCTCTAAGTGAACTCTGTATAGGTCACTATCTGATTGTGGCCAAGTGTGGTAAGTCCGTGATACCACCAATCATGAGCTTTTCCATCTAAGTACATGGTGTCAAACTTGATGGCTTCCATCTCCCTCATGGGATTAAGCTGTAGATAAGTGTCCAACTTCTGAACCCATGTTTGTGTTGTCATCTTGGTCGTACCATCAAAGTATGGAATCTCCATCTTCCCTGCTCTATGTTCAAACTCATAATTACTCATGTGGTTCAGCTTGGGTTTATTTTTGAATTTGATTTCACAGTATTGATCTAGGGACATCTGCCTCTAAATCATCATATCCAAATCATGGTACTCCCTGGTACACTGTGCCATTTGCTCAACAAAATCATCTACATGTTCATGCTACACTTGTTCATCTTTGAATGTGGGAAAGTATGGTCTAGGGGTATCCCTACTACCCATATGTCCATGTGGAGTGCCCCCCCCATGGCTTCCCTCTAACTGATGATAGGAAACATGTTCGGAATTATACCTGGGAGCCTTTCCTGGATTATACATGTTTCCACCGTGTGATCCACTGGTCTCTCTGTTTTCATACACCTCTGGACCCTTCCCCTTGTGAGTCATCTGCATCAATAGATCGCATATCCTATACTGGTTCTCATCCACCTTCCTTAGGTTGTCATCTACTTTCTTCAAGGTCTCAATGATTTCAGCTTGTCCTCTACGAGTTATATCATAGTTTTCCTGCAAGTGGACAACCAGTTTACCTTCTTATTGGTTTATGGATTTATTAAACTCTTGTGCTAAGTAATCCAAGCCTTGGGGCTCACCGTCATCACCTGAACCCTCCATCTTGACCTCTATTTCACTTGCTTGTTTCTTCCTTCGACCCATAAAGATACCATTGTACCTCTGCATGCGTTAATCCTCATAGGATGGGAGGATCAGAGGTCTGATACCACTATAATGTTCCCAAGCCAATTTTTCACTTAGGAACACTAACTTACTTCTGATTTAACTGTTTATTGTTGTGTATGCACGTTGGCCACTAACATTTCGGCCTTAGGGTTTATTTCAGTTATTCAGCCACAGTTTATTCAAGATGCATTTCAACACATAAAGATCTCAACAATTCACAAGATATAGAACCACAAACAAGATCTAGACTTTATTATAAGAAAGCAAGCACCTGATACAATATAGAAGCAGATCTGGAATAGCTTCAGATGGCTTCAAGACAAGAATATGAGCTGCATACAAAATCCTACCGAAACTACAAAGTAAGCCTCCCAAAGGCTGCAATACAAGATGAACGCTCCAACACAAACTAGAGTTTGGCCTAACCCTCGAGCTATTGGTACAGCCCTGCTGAAGACTGTGAAGACCAAGGGTTTGGCCCTCCTGAAGAAGAAGAACCCCAAACACTGCCAAACTCCTCCAAATGATAGATCGAGGCAAGAGTGACCTCCTCCTGAAGTATGGAGCCAAAATATTGATGCCTTCTCCTCCAACTGTTGAAACCCTAAACTGGTACGACCCTTCTGAAACCCTGAATATGGCCAATAATTCAGCCTGGCTGAACAAGGCCTCTGAATCGCCTAAAACTCTCTAGGATGATAGATCGGGCAGTCACAAATCCCTAAGAGAAGTTTCAAGATCAGATCTGAGGTATAGCCTCCTAGATCTGAGAATCACTGAATCACAAAAATGTACTCTCTCCTCCAAAACCGTCCCAATCTGCAGATGATGATATGGACATGGTAACTCCTCAAGAAAGCATCCAAACTGATGAGCAAGGGCCTACAAGCAAAACCCTAATGTTGAAATCTCCCAAAGCTTCCTCAATAAGCTGGATTGAACTGTCCTTCAACAAATGGTGCGCCCCTGCTGGAAAACCCTAACTCGTACGGCCCTGCTAGTACTCCTGAATAGATGATGGATGTAGAATGGTGTGGGTGGAGTATTTCATCCCCGAGACCAAGCTTGGAACAAGTGAGTGGAATCTTTCACCATTGAGTTGTTCTCTAGGGTTTGCAATATCAAAACCCTAAAAATTGTATGCTCAAGAGCATCAACAAGCAAATACCAAATATCCAAGATGAAATGAGAGGTGCGCCCTAGCATTCTCTTCATACTTCTTTTATGTTTCCCTGTTGAGTTAAGTTAACCCCTAGGGTCAACTCTTAACTCAACCTCGAGCACTTTATTCCTTCATTGAGTTACTTCTTTAACCCTTTTTACCTTTTCATTAAGTCAACTTAAAAATATAACATTAGTTTGGTTTAGTTTTCCCCTTGGTGTGAGACTATGGTCTAGTGGGGATGCCTAGACCACTAAGTCTTCCCAAACCTTTTCATCAAGAGGTGGGGGACATTACAGAACAGTTATATTTCAAATTGAAGGGTTAACTTCATTGTAACCCTTCTACATTGACAAGTTAAATTTAATTATTCTTTTCATATGAAAATGAAGAAAAAAAATTAATGTATAAAATTATTATTTTATAACCCATTCATTGTAAAAAAAATTAACTTTTAACTTATCATTCTCCAAACATAACTTTTTAATCATCAAATTAAATTCAAATATTTTAAAACAACTTCATTTTTTGTTAATTAAATACATATAATGATTAAAAAAATTACACATTAAGAGCGAATAAGTGGTTGGGTACGTGTCTTCCATCATTTCTCCATATCCTGGTAACCTCCACATTCAGTAGATAAAGAATGCAGGTCTGGATCTTTTGTGGAAAACTTAAGCTTGACATGTTACCTTGTATGCATGCATAGATAAGAAAGACAATAAAAACTTAAAAAAAATAATAATAATAAGAAAGACAACGCAAACTTAAAAAAAAAAGTGAGAGAGAATAGGATAAGGTATTTTATTCTTAGCATGTTAAGTGCATTATATAAGAAAGACAATCTAAACTTAAAGAAAGAGAGAAAAAGGAGGAGTTGATCCTCTTAGTCGGATAAGTACATTCTATCAATTTTAGCTTAAAAAATGACACCATAAAATAATACACTAAAAACATTTCACCCCCTTCCACCAAATTTTGCTAAATTATCGAGACCATGTTCAACAAAGCTCATTTTACAAAAAAAAATAATGTTTTTTTATTATACCATCACATGGCCATAACATGCAAAACTTTAGAATCCATAAAACTCGACGACTCTAGAGTCTAAAGAGACACATTCAGAGCTTTGTGGTCCATGGAAAAGCATTAGTAGCTTGTAATATCTAACTGTGAAACTAAGAATTATCGGTAAGTAATATTTTAATGTTAAAATTGGTCAGAGGCTAAAAACATATATTACATAATATATTAAAATAACTTATTATTGTGGCAATACCTTTTTTTTCACACCAAAAAAAAAAACAAAAAAACAAGTACTTTTATTAATAATATAAAGAAAACATTACAAATTATTGATCATAAAAAATTCTTCAAATCAGCTTCCAATAGTTATCCTTTCCCACCCCAAAATTCATTCAAAATGTTCAAAATACCATCAAAAATTTACAGCCCCTTACAAAATTCCAAAAACCATCAGACAAAACCATAATTTCATATTAGAAAATAGATAGAAACTCGAAAGGATCTTCACCAGAACCGTCCTCCTTAGCAAAAAATAATTTTCCTTCCTCCAAATCTAGAGCTTGTTTAGAGAGAAAATATTTTTCCATATTAAACTCCCTATATATATGTTGAATCTTCAGCACCTAGAATTTTGAACTCAGATGGTGAATTTTTTCCATCCAAGGCTTTAAAGAGATCATCTGCATATTTTTTTTGAAGGAAAACCAATCAACTATAACTTTTGAATCTCCCACTAGTTGCAAACAAGTAACTTGCTTGAAATGAGAAAAAAAAATACTCCATAAGGCCAACAACTCCCCCCGTGAATTGGTCCCTTAACCACAATTCATTTTAATATTGAATACACCCATATCTTGACATTTTAAAAATGCTCCAGCTCCACATCTAGCACCCCCTTTCTGAGAAGCACCATCAAAAAAACCCATTGATATATTACTCTCCATAAGATGAGGACGAGGTGTTCTTTGAACCGAAATAGATTTCTCTTTTTCTATCTCAGCCATATCTTTCAAGACCATATTACAAACCCTAGAAAGAGATAACTGACAACCTTCAAATATAATATAATTTTGATGCCTCCAAATTTCTCAACATATAAATCAAGGAATTTCCTTCCATGCCCCCATCTCCTTGATCCAATCTTGGAAACAAACAGAGAGTTGACCAATACCCCAAACCTTTCTTAAATGAAGAAAATGTAAGACAAAATTCCAAAGTTTTTTAGAAAAGAAACAATTTACCATCAAATGATCAATTGATTCCTCCTCTTATCCACAAAGAACACATCTATCTGGACCAACAAATCCTCTTTTGACCAAATTTTCCCAGGTCAAAATCATATTTTCAACCATAAGACAACAAAAAAATTTGATACGAAAAGGAATCTGTCACTTCCAAAAATCACTAAGCCATCCTTTTAGACAAACAATAGAGTCATCAAAAAATTGTACCGCGTATGCATGTTTAGTCGATATCTTACCTTCTTTCTCATCCCACGACCATACAATTGAATCCGCTAATTCATAAAGCATAAAACCTGAATGCTTAAGGCCCAGAACATAAGCATCCCATTCAACTCTTAACTCACCTGAAAGATCAATGCTTTCAGCAGATTTCCAATTAAAAACAGTCAGAATTCCTGAAACATTTGAAGCAGCCTGAGCCAAAAAAAACAATTCCTTTTGAATGGAGTGCAGAAACTAAATCCATAGAAAGTTTATAATAAGATTGAGACCCCGCAAAGAGATCTACTGGTGACATCAATGCAAAACCTAATTCTTTCCTTTGCAATGGTCTAGGTCCAACCTAGGCCAAAGGATTAAGCCAAAGTATGACAACATGACAGATATAATTTGGAGGACGGCTTTGGGACATCTAGATATGGACCTCCAGATTATTAGTCTTGATCAAATCTACAAATTATTAGAAAAAACCATGTTTCTCCACACACTTGAGGTTGCTTCATGTACTTGCCATTGCCTTGTTTTTTGCTACCAGGTTTTTTATGTGTATATGAAGGAATCCCACTTGAGTAAAATTTAGTTGACTTGAATGATATCAACTTTGAAAATGGATTGCTATTAGATTTGGAAATGGATGTTATATATATATATAAGTATTTGATAATTGCTAAAAAGAACATTAATATTATCTAATTGTCTGTAACTAGGTTTATCATGTGTAGGTGAAGCAATCCCACTTGAGTATAATTATGCACTTGATAACAAGAACTATAATAGAAAAGCATGGATGTTGAATTCACAGAGAAAAGTGTGTTTGTTGGATTTGATATCCAACACTAATTGAAGTTAATTACACAATATTTCATCTCTACTTGCAAAATAAATGACACAATACATATAAAATCT
>JASDQU010505552.1:22326-42241 GCA_032191745.1 Picea mariana | reverse complement strand
CCTAATAACCAATGAATGTCAAGTACTTTTCCTTGTGTAGATCTTATCTCAATGGGAACTCGATAATTCGATCCATCCACACGTCTTGCTTTGACTGTTACATTGGGAGTTACTCTACGTATTGCTTGGCGTAGAACAGATAGTGGATTTTTCTCCATCTTTTGTTGAATATTTTTTATGGCTCGATAAAGAATTCGATAAGACAATGATTTTTTCCCGTTTTTAAGAATACGATTAACCACCATGTTAACTAATTGATTATGATAAATAGGATTGGATTTTGCAGTTTTTTTTTGTGGAGTACTTCACCGTGACATGAGTGTGAAAAAGGTTCAAGAATCTATTTCATGAAGGCTGCAAATAATTTATTTTGGCTTTTTGACTCCATATTGTAGGGTGGATCTCTAAAGGTATGAAAGATCTCCCTCCAAACCATATATACGACTTTCGTCAAATACGACTTTCCACATGATTCTATCTACATAGATGAGACATATTCTTTATGCATATAATTCTGTATACTCACTCTTGATTGAGTATCCGTTCCCTTTCTTTCTTTTTCTATGATTGGAAATCCTGTATTTTACATATCTATACCATCAAGTCCTTAGGTTTACAAAATTAGTGTATAAAAAAAGTGTTTCAAATCATTGTTATTTGACTCAAACCTGTTCTAAAAAGGTCAAGATATTTTTGATTTTCTATTGAAACAATCAGGGAAAACTTCGAAAATGATTTCGTATTGAACCTTGGACATATAATAGTTGCAAATCTCCTGAAAAAGAAGATCGTTTGTTTTACGGTAGCCTGCTCTAGTCCCCTTACAAAACGTTCGTTATTAGGTTAGCCATATACTTCACATGTTCCAACTCTATAAAGGTGGGAGCAGATCTATGAATAGGAGATGTTATGCAAGCATCTACAGGACCCAAATTATCAATAGGTTCTCCAAGAACATTGAAAATTCGTCCGAGAATAGCTCTACCAACTGGAACACTCAAAGGAGCTCTCGTGTCAATCACTTTCATTCCTCTTGTCAAACCATCTGTAACACTCATAGCTACAACTCTAACCTTATGATTTCTACCTCACAAGTAACCTGAATTTCCTAACCCGCTGTACCTTTACCTTTAACTATTAGAGATATATGTCCATATGACATAACCTAAATATATAAAACATTTTTTCCATCTATGAATATAAAAAACATAAGAAAGAATAATATACGTTAGTGGTGAAAGGTAAAACATGAGAGTTTATTAATCTATATTCAAAGAAAGAATAAACTTAAAAATGATAAGATCGTGTAAATCTCAAGTATTAAGTACTTTGACATATTTTCAAACGTAACTTTAAAATTTTTTAAGATATTGATTATTTTGAAATGCTTTGACACATTTTCAAACGTAACTTTAAAAACTTTTATCAAAGTATTTATCAAGATATTGATTATTTTAAACATTTTAAACTTTTAAAAGTAATTATTTTTAAAGTAATTAAAAACTTATAAAAAAATATAAAAGTATTTGTTAAAAAAATTTTATGAGAATATTTTCATATTTATAAGTTTTTATAATAAAATTAGATTTAGAAGTTATTATTTAAATAAAAATTTATAAATTAAAGAATAATTTTATATATGAAGTAATGTGGTTGGTTATCCTATAATTATAAATGAATTTAATTTATATAATTTTAAAAATAATTATTTGGTTTTGAATAAACAATCATAAACAAACTTCATTGGAAAAATTATGTTTTTTTAAATAGTGACTTAAAATTAAATATAAATTATGATGTGATATAAAAATGAAGGAATGTAAAATTTACATATGAAGTTTTATGGACATATGGTGATCCAAAATGGATCACAGAATCAAGATGGGTCTAGGAAGGCCTAAAAATAAAAATACTTGGAATCCCTTCAAAATGGATGTGTGAGTAGGTCTCGTCGATACGAACCCAATGCAACTTGAACGAGCTCAAATAGACGTCGTATGAAAAATATATCGCGTTCTGTTCGTTTTTTCAAACAAGCAAAACAAAAATGTTGAATGTACAGTCCGTATAGTGCTGACGTGGCAGATGACTATACAGGTCGTACAACCGTATAGTGATGTGGAAGGTACAATGACATGTTGACTAGGTTGACAGGTGGACGAATTGTTGTTTGACATGTGGCATTCACTTGGCAAATAGCTTGTGCCATGTGGCCCAGACTTGGGCTGCTACGTGGCACCCCTCCATTGGTCGGCGGTTGGAAACATTATTGGGACTCCACGGGAGTGGAACCCGTGACCTCCGGTCCGGGCAAACAATTTGGCAAGGACAGGCTACCAGCCCTCCCACAGAGTATTGCTTACAACTATATGGTTTTGTATATATTTGAAGTGCAATGTGTAATCCGTCGGTGAAATTAAGGGCTAGGGCCAAGCCCTAGCCCCAGAACATACAACCATATCATATAACCCTGCTTTGGCACGCGACCACTCCAACCATCCAACAATGCAAACTCACATACATATGACCACTACCATATGCCCACACGGATGTTACCTTGGTGTGGATGTGTGTATAGTGCCCGGTCGGCTGAGCTAACCCGCCGACCAAGGCACATGACTAGGGACTGGTGACCAAGGGCTAACGGTTCTGGGAGCGCATGGAGCTTAAGGGCATGAACACATGAGACATAGCCACGTGACCAGGAGTTAGAACCAGAGGGGCTAACACATTAGCACCAGACCAGGGCCACATGGAGGATGCCCATGTGACCAAGAGCCCGCGTGCAGGGGGTTGCACCCTATATTATTTCTCTTTGTGGGTTTTCAACTATATATTAAGATTTTTGATGGATTTTAAGCCTGTTTGGGGGGATTTTGACCATTTTTGGAGGATTTGGAGCCCTTTTTGAGGCTAGATATTGGGGAGAAGTTGGGAGGTTGTTACCCACTTCAAGCCTATATAAACCAGAGGTTCTTGATAGCCATGGAGAAAATGGAGAATAGGAAAATGATGAAGAATTGTTAAGCCAAAGCCATTTTTATGCAGGGAAGCCATTGAGGAGAGCAACTTTGCGGGCCATTTCTGGGAGCTTTGTTCATCTATTTCAGTGTTGTCAATTGTGATGAGTTCTTGAGATCTAGCAGAACACAACCAAATCAGTTTGTAAGCCATTTGGCACTATTATGATGTACTTTTGAATCTTTGAACATAAATAAGAAAGCCTCACCCATTGAGACAAAGGCCCAAAGACATAGGCGATATTTCCAAACTCTGTTATAAACTTTTGTTGTAATGGTTTGTTGTTTCTTGTGCTTATTTCCATATATGTATATTTTATATAGCTGCAATGTTTCATCATTAATTCTTCCTCTTTCATCAAATTCCTAAATGGTTAATTAATTCTTGTTTTAAAACTCAACCATTGTCTTTAAAAGATCTTTTCAGATCAAATGGTATCAGAGCTAGTTGATGGTTGGTTTTTGAGTTTGCATGATTACCAGGGAAAAGATGAATCGTGGTGAAGGAAAACTTGTTGAACAGGATCCTGGGATTGGATCGAGAAAGAGAACTTCTCAAAGTGAGAAGATGGCACCGGAAGAGGGACTTTCTCATGAGGAGAAAGAGTTTTGAAAGAATTTATTCGCCATGTTGGAGATGGTGAAGGTTCTATTTGAGGATTACTTGGAATGAAAGAGACCGATTCTAGGTGAATCTTCAAAGGTCAAAAGTGAAGAAGGAGAGGATCCTCCTCAAAATCCTCCTTCACATCCTTCTTCTCCATCAACTTCTTCATCTTCAAGTTCAAGTTCCAAATCCACCGCAAGAAAACATTCCCATAAACATAAAAAATAAATGCCTTTACTTAAGCTAGATGTGAAATTTGAATTACCTATGTATGATGGTGAAGTCAATGCAGAGAGGGTTGATAATTGGGTCAGAAATATGGAGGTTTATTGCAGTGTGAAACAAATCAAAGATGAGGCCACTCAAATCAAGTTGGCATCGCTTCGTCTTGCAGGAACAACACTCATCTGGTGGAAAAGCAAGTTGCAAAATGGCACACACAAAGTGGGTAATGTATTTCCGTCATGGCAAAGTTTTATTTATGCACTTAGAAAGAAATTCTATCCTTTGGGTTATAAAGAGAAAGATTTAATTGAATGGCAAGATCTTAAACTAAAAAAGGGACAAATAGTGAAAGAATACACATATGACTTTCGTAAGATGGCATTGATGTTAGATATTCATTTACATACCAAAGAAACTCTTATGAAGTATATAGGAGGTTTACCTACACATATTTGTAACACTGTATTTATGTTTGGACCTACTAATCTTGATGAGGTTTATGTTCAAGCAACATACATTGAGGTAGAGAAAACATGAGTTGGTGTATCAGGGGAATCGTCTTCGAGAAAAGAGGAAAAAAGGAAGTGGAATGGAAAGAAGGAAAATTCAGTGGAAAGAAAGGAAGAGAAGCCCTCTTGCAAGCATTGTAAGAAAGAAGGGCATGATGATGACCATTGCTGGAAATTGCATCCCGAGAAGATACTGAAGTGGTTCAAAGAGAGGAAAGGGAGGCAAATAGTTGCAGTAGAAACATGACCAACATACTTGGGATCGGATTCAGGTGATGAATCTAAAATCTCAACGATTGGTTTGACAAGTAAAATTGGTGATGGATTTGATTCTAGAAGTAAATTGTTTCACATAAGGGTGATAATGAGGCATACTAAGGTCGACACATTGATAAATAGTGGATCTCAATCTAACTTGATTTCAAATGAAGTGGTTAAACAATTAGGATTAAACACTCAGATGCATCATAAGCCTTACTCACTTAAATGGATAAGCAACAATCATAAATTGCACATAACAAAGCAATGCACTTTAAAGTTTGAAATTTCATCAAAATTCGTGGATGAGGTAACATGTGATGTGGTGTGACTCAATGAATGTAGAATGGTCTTAGGCAGTCCTTATTTGTATGATCGCAAAGAAATCTTCTACAGGGAACAAAATCAATATCACTTAATCAAAGTAGGAAAATAATATGTTGTACATTCTCATCACTTAAAAGCAAATCAATCTCTTCAAGCAATGAAACAATTAAGGAAGGCATCTCATGCAATCAACACACCTATAATTGTACCAAATCAAGTAATTGATCTTAAGCAAGAACATGAGATGATTGTAGAATGGAAGATCAATCACACTTTGCTTCAAGATAAGCTAATGTCGTGCAAGTATTACAAACATATTAGCTCATTTGTATTCATATTTCTGATTTTATGATTAGTAATGTTATCAACATGGATGATAGTGGCTTCAGTAAGATGTGCCAGAGTACATATGGCTAACAATATTCTTTCAGCTATCATGGTTGTTTTACAATTGATCTTGATGAGATAGGTGCACGGGACAGAGTTTAAAGATAGAGAACAAGTGGGATGGCCTATCCTGCAATTGATGAATGGTTAGTATCCTTTTGGAGGACCAAAAGGTCTTGGTGGGGAGGTGTGATCCAAAATGAATCTTGGAACCAAGATGGGGTTAAGGAAGGCCTAAAAATAAAAATTCTCATAATCGATTCAAAACGGGTGTGTGCGTAGGCCTCGTTGATATGAACCCAATGCAACTTGAACAGGCTCAAACATATGTCGTATGTGAAAGATATCGCATTTTGTTCATTTTGTCAAACATGCAAAACAAATGTTGATTGTACAGTGCGTATAGTATGTACAGTGCTGACGTGGAAACTGACTGTACAGGCCGTACAACCATATAGTGATGTGACAGGTATAATGGCATGTTGTCTGGTTTGACAGGAGGATAAATTATTGTTTGACACGTGGAATTTACTTGGTGAATAGCATGGTACCATGTGGCCCAGTCTTGGGTTGCCACATGGCACACCTCCATTGGTCGACGATTGGAAAAATTATTGGGACTCCATGGGAGTCGAACCCGTGACCTTCGGTCCAGGCAAACGATTTGGCAGGGCCGGGCTACCAGCTTGCCCACAAGGTATTACTTACAACTATATGGTTTTGTATATATTTGAAGTGCAATCTGTAATCCATTGGCATAATTAAGGTTTGGGGCCTAGCCCTAACACCAGAGCATACAACCATATCATATAACCCTGCTTTGGTGCACGACCACTCCAGCCAATCCTCGACAAAAACTCACATACATATGACCACTTCCATATGCCCACGATGATGGTACCTTGGTGTGGATGTGTGTATAGCTCTTGGTCAGTCGGGCTAGCCCATCGACCAAGGTGCAGGACTAGGGGCTAGTGATCAAGGGCTAATGGTTCGAGGAGCGTGTGGATCTTAAGGGCTTGGCCACATGGGCCATAGCCACGTGACCAGAAGTTACAACTGGAGGGGCCATCGCACTAGCACCAGACTAGGGCCACATGGAGGGCGCCCATGTGACCAGGAGCCCGTGTGAAGGGGGTTGCACCCTGTATTATTCATATTTGTGGGTTTTCAACTATATATTAATATTTTTAATGGATTTTAAGTCTATTTGGGGGGATTTTGACCATTTTTGGAGGATCTGAAGCCCTTTTTGAGACCCAATCTTGAGGAGAAGTTGGGAGGTTGTTACCCACTTCAGGCCTATATAAACCAGAGGTTTTTGACAGCAATGGAGGAGATGGAGAACAGGAAAATGCTGAATAATTATTAAGCCAAAGCCATTTTTATGTAGGTAATCCATTGAGGAGAACAACTTTGTAGGCCATTTCTGGGATCTTCGTTCATCCATTTTCAGTGTCGTCAGTTGTGACAAGTTCTTGAGATTTAGAAAAATAAAGCTAGATTATTTTGTAAGCCATTTGGCACTGTTATGATGTAATTTTGAAGCTTTGAACATAAATAAGAAATCCTCACCCACTGAGACAAAGGCCCAGAGACGTAGGCGATATTTCCGAACTCCGTTATCAACTTTTGTTGTTATGGTTTGTTGTTTCTTGTGCTTATTTCCATATATGTATATTTTATATGGCTTCAATGTTTCATCATTAATTCTTCCTCTTTCATCAAATTCCTAAATGGTTAATTAACTCATGTTTTAAAACTCAACCATTGTCTTTAAAAGATATTTTTAGATCACATGGAGTTTTATTTTTGTATTCAAAGGTGGAAAAATATATCATAACTTCACTAGCAATGTGTAATCTCACTCACTCATCATTATTTAAAGAAAATTATGCCACCTAAAATAATTTGATGATAGTTTGATAATTTATAAGAGATTAGACTTGGCCCTTGCCAAACACTTGATTTTAAAACATTAACTTATTTCTTTGTGCACAAAAATACAATTTCTTAACCAATCAAAAATGAAAAAATTAAGTTACTCTAAAATACCCAAGTTTGACATTTTATTTGAACTAATTAATCGCCATATCTTTTATTGTCCAACTCTGTGCATTGGGAAAACCATGTTGACACACAGTGATCGAAACCCTAAGGTTAGGGCTCTACGGTTAGGGTTTTTTTGTGACTGTGCATCAGTCGTTTGTTTTTCCAAAAGATCTTTCTAAGGCATGGCTTCGGGTTTGAGGGGAGGATTCCCCCCGACATCCCCTCCTTCGGCTAATATCGTTTCCTTTCAAGCATTAATAGCCTCGTATTCCAAGATGGTAAAGACTTCACCTTCTAAGTTCGTGAAAAAATTGGACAAGATTCCAAAGGTCCTTATTCACTCCTCGTTGGCGCACCCATTTTCTCTATGTCTAGATGAGAATGGTCTTATCAGAAAATTTACAGGAATATCTCCCTCTCCGATAGCCATGGCGTAATGGTTAGATCTGAATTGGAAGAAAAAGATCCAAGGACAAATGTCCTCGACATGCTGTGGTAAGGTTTTCTTTGTGTTTTTGGTTGAGAATAAGGAAGATAGAGGTCTCATCTTTAGGAATGGGCCTTATTTTATGGGCACAAGGGGAATGTATCTAAATAAATGGACACCATATTTCAGCCCTGAAAATGACATCCCCTCGACAGTCATGGTTTGTGTTCACCGCTCGTTTTTTCCACTGCATTGCTCGAATGATGAAGCCTTTCAAAGTATATGGAATTTTTTGGGAAGATTCATTGATTGATCAAAACCACAAGATGACATGAAATCCTGTGCACAAATATTTGTAGAGGTAGATCTGGAAAAAGGGATACAAGAAGTTATTCAATTAAACCTGTACGACTGGTCATACATTCAACAAGTTGAATATGAACAACTTCCCTTCAAGTGAAAAACCTTTCATGAATATGGGAATTTTGCAAAGAATTTACCGTAAAACAAATCATATCCTCTGAAGTAAAGAGCTCAAGAGCAGTCGCAATAGATAAAAAAGAAAAAGTCTACAGGAAAGGCAGTGCACCAACCAGATCTAGCCCAAGGAGGTCACCCTCCTTCTTCTCTTCCTTGAAAATATCAAGTAGGATGGGCTAGAAGAGGTGAAACAAGCATAAATCAATATGAAATATTGGAAAATATAGGGGAAAAGAAACATGAGTGAATCAAAGGAAAAGGGAAATGAAACCGAAGAAGGAAGTAAAGAGATGAAAAAAGAAAACGAAAATATGGGGAACCCCTCTAAATCTGATCAATCCAAAAAAGGATACTCTACTCCAAGAAAAAATCCTCTTATCCCACCTTCAGAGTTTTGAGAGCAAGAGAAAGGAAATCTATAAGAATCTGAGGTGGAATCAGAAGCAGAGGTAAATCAAACTTTTACTTAGAAGAAAGTAGGAAGGAAATCCAATCATAATAGAAGAGAAAATGAAGAAGATAGGGACAAAGAGCTAGGAATTCAAACCACTCTAGAAGGGATCCTAAAAAATGATGCCAAGCAAGGGAAATCACATGGACAGACGATGAAAAGTGCACCCCAATATCAACCCTCTAAAGGGAAGGGGCATCAAAATCAATTGGTAAATAATGAATTCAATCTCTTGGAACTGCAGAGGATTAGGTAGTGAAGAAAAGAAAGAAGCAATGGGAAAATTGCTTAGAAGTGAAAAACCTCAAATCCTTCTGGTCTACGAGACAAAATTAGGGGAATCTGAAACTCTCCTTGAAATGATTCAGTATATATGGAAAAAAGGTAATGGAATCGTGCTAAGATAAAGAGGGGCCTCTAGGGGAATTTACACAACATGGAATCTCAATCTCTTTCACCTTGAAGAAAGTCCCAAAGAAACACACTAGATAATGGTTAAACTGAGGCATCTTCCATTAGGTATGATCTTTCATCATTTTAATGTATATATGCCTGATAATTGTTGGGAAAAATCATAATGCTGGGAGACCCTTCTAGGCCCGGTGGACATGGGGCTCACACAAAATTGTATAATTGTTGGGGATTTTAACATCACGAATCATATGAAGGAAAAAATAGGGGGCTCAATTTTTGGGGTCCCTCAAAGGAAAAAAAGGAAGATCTAATGGCGTTCCTAGATCTGGTGGATGTACAACCAAATAAGGGTTAGTTCACTTGGAATAACATGATAGTGGGTCATAGATACATTGCAGCCAGGTTAGATCACTTTATTATAAGTAGCTCATTTTTCTCTTGTCCATAATTTATTTCTTCATCAATCATTCCTTGGGATAGCTCTAATCATCAACCCATTTCTCTTATCTTTGTCAAAGAATATAATTTGGGCCCCATTCCATTTAGGTTCAACCCAATTTGGATGGAAAATCAGATTTTTTTTCTTTAATTTCCAGAACCTTGAGCCAATGGATCATTGGATCTCTTGTATTTATCTGGGAACAAAAATTAAAATTGACAAATGCTACAATCAAGCATTGGGTAAAATCTTCAGTTCTCCCATTGAATATAGAAGTGACAGAGTATCATAAAAGGTTGGAGGAAATACAAAACAAGCTAGCAAATCAGGAGGTACAACCTGAACATTTACATCAGGAGAAAATTGCTTACCAATCTTAAATTCCTTAAAAGATGAAGAAACAACGTGGAGGTTAAAATCTTGAATTTTGCGGCTTAAGGATGGGGATAAAAATACCTCTTTCTTCCATAAGCAGGCAAGAGCTCAACAATGGAGGAACATGGTGGAGGAAATCAATTCACCCATAGGAGAAGTAGTATAATCTTTTAAGGAGTTTAAAAATATGGTAACCTCTCATTATAGTAAGCTATATGTAGAGGAAATTAATTTGGATGAGGGGATACATGAGCAATTCATATCCCATATTCCAATGAAAATAACAGAGGAGGATAATCAGGAATTGAACAAGCCAATGACAGAAGAAGAAATATTTACAACCATTCATCAATTTAATCTAGATAAAGCCCCCGACCTTGATGGGTTTACCATCCATTTCTACAAAATATGTCGGTTTATTATAAAATTTGATCTAATCAGGATGATACAATGTGTGCATAAATCCTATTGAATGGGGGGAGCTACAAACTCCTCCTTCTTAGCTCTTTTTCCAAAAGAAAAGAGGGCCTCTACATTTGAAAGAATTTGTCCAATTTCTTTATGTAACATTTCTTATAAAATAATGGCTAAAATTATATCAAACAAGTTGAAACCCTATTTGAATACATTGATCCTTCCAAATCAAGGAGAATTTGTGGCAAATAGACAAATATGGGACAATATTATCTTGGTGCAAGAGGCCATTCATTCTAGTTTCAGTCAAGGGGAAAAAATAGACATGTCTAATGCCTTCGATAGAGTAAAGCATCATTTTCTTAAGGAAGTTTTGGAAAAAATTGGCTTCAACAAGGACTTTATATCTTGTATAGGTGCTTGTATTTCTAACCCCCAGATAGCCCCTTTGGTGAATGGCAGGCCTGCTTCGTTCTTCAAAGCTACTTGCGGGATTAGGAAGGGTTTCCCTCTTTCTCCCTTACTATATGTGATCATGGATGACGATCTTAACAAAAATCTAGAATGGTAATTAAAATCGGGTGGTATTCTTGGGTTACGTATAGATAGAGGAGTTAAAAGGATCAACCATTCACAATTTGTCGATGACACATTGTTGATGGGGGGAGCCTCCAAAATTATTTCTCAAAGATTTGAAATAATAATGAATCAGTTCACTCAGGTGTCTGGAGGTATAATTAACCAACATAAGAGCCAAATTTACACTTGGAACATAAAACCCAATGCTATCTCGGGTATTGCACAAATTCTACAATTCCCCATCATAGTGGACTGGAAAACTTTTAAGTAATTGGGAATGCTAATATTCCTTAAATATCTCAGGGAGAAACATGGAAAATATTATTGCAAAAAAAAAAAGATAAATTGGAAGGTTGGGGTGACTTCTAGTTGAATCTAGCTAGACAATTGGTGCTTGTAAAATCAATTATGTCATCCTTTCCCATTTGTCAATTTTCTTCCCTTTTGGCTGCCATGGGAATTAAAAAATCTCTAACTCAGGCCATTCGAAAATTCCTATGGAAAGGAGGTAAATCAAATACAACGAGACTTCATTTGGAAAATTGGAATCTAGTAAGATCCCCTAAAGATCACGGGGTACTAGGGGTTCGTGATCCTGAAGTAGTGAATCTCGCTCTAGGTGAAAAATTATTATGGAGAATGGCGATGGGAAGAAATGGATGGTGGAAAAGAGCCTTTGTCAAGAAGTATCTGGAGGGAGATCGAAAAAGATGTATGGATACTCCCCTCATTCAGTCAAGTTTTTCTCCTATTTGGAAGTTACTCAGAGTGTCTCATCCTCTTCTTATTTCCTCTCTGAATTGCGTTCCAGGAAATGGAAAGCTTATTAACCTTTGTAAGGACGAGATTCTTGGCTCCAGTACTCTCTGTCAAAATTCATCCCTTAATGACATTTGCCAATGAATGATGTCTCAAAATAAGTTAACTTTATTTGATATTTTTGTTTGGTACTCTAACTGTGTTTGGCAGGATTGGAATTTGGGCTTTATACCACCTGATCTTCAATCTCAAGATGATCTCCTTCTTCTAGTTATCAAAGGGGAAGATCTAGTCCATTTGCAGTACCAAGATAGTCGAGGATGGGGAGAAGCTAGTTATTTCATCAAGGAAGGTTATAAGGCTCTCTTAATGCAGAGCGTTATCCCAGCTAAATCTTTTATGTGGAAAAATATATGGAACAATGTCGAACTTCCAAAAGTGAATATTTTTTTTTGGATCCTAGCTTAAGGTAAGCTACTTACATAGGTTTTAGCAACAAGATAAGGACATGGAAACTGGATTGAGCTAAACCCTTGAACTTGAGTGAGAAAATAGAGGCAAGGAGGACTGCAACAACAATGGCAGACATCGAAGAAAGGCCTCCACAAGCTATACATTTTTGTTGGACTTATAACACCATTGGACTAGACTCCTGAGAACCTGGCGCGACTGGTGTGAGCCTCAAAGCACTACTATTTTGATGGATCTTTCAACAACTTTGGATCAGTTCCATGTATAAACTATTCCTACCACCCCTCATCACTTTTGGATCAGTTCTCTATGCAATTGGTCCTACCAATCCCTAGATATTTCTCTTATATCTGCAGATTTTTTTTTCCAACGTCTCCCTTGTCTCATCCTTACGACTCAATTTCTTTTTCTTGGACTATTTTCCCTACTCAACCCCACACTGACTAGACTTATCTCATGACCGCATCTTCCACCTGCCTCATTACTTCTTAGCTTTCTTATTAATATATCATTTTTCTCCTTCACAAGATCTGCGTTGATGGAGGAGGAAGTTAGTGCACTCATGAGTGTTGTTGACGAAGTCCTATGGAACAGTGTTGGACTATTTACATCGATGGATGAACTCTCTAACCGTACTATCACTTAATTATCCCCTTCCCCTCCTATTACCCTGAATAGCACTGAATCATTCTATCCCTTTACATACCCCTTGGACCTCATTTTCCTTTACCCCTCCCTCCATACTTACATACTCTACTACCAATCCCACTGTCTCTTTCCCCCTAACCTCCCAACAAACCCATCCATATTTATCTCCTCACTCATCTACTTTTGCAGCAAACAGACCTCCACATGATAACTTAGACTCATTCCATAACACATATTTTCTCCCATCCTGTCGAGGCCATACACAAGCTACTTGTAGCCATCCAGCACTTCAGACTCCTCATAAATATCTGCCTCCCTCTAGACCTGCACAAAATATTCACAAAAAACTTCCTCATAGACCGTGGGTATCCAAAAAAACTAAAAAGAAATTTTTTCTTGGCTTAGATATTGGCCTGGTAGACTCAGTCTCCATGGCACTTTATTGCCTTGTGGGTAGAATCTCCTACAGGCATCTCTGCAACTCAGACTTAGAATCCTGGATGCTCAAAACTTGGAACCCTATTTTGGGTTATGTCGCACATCTGTCCCATCTTAGGCATGGCTGGCACCTTTTTCAGTTCAAACCCCTAGAATAAACTACAACTATTCTGGAATGCCTCTGGAATATGGATGACAACAACATTATGCTGAAACAGTGGAGAGTGAGCTTTGATCCAACCCAGGATTATTTCCACCATCGACACTTGTGGGTACTTCTCCCTGGACTACCACTTCATCTCTAGAATTAAAAATCCCTCATGGCTATCAAAAAATTCTTAGGACGCTTCATCAGCTTGGACTCAAAAACTCTCTCTAGCATAGACAAAAAAATGGCGAGGATTCTAGTTGATTTAGATATTCATGAGGGACTGCTTGAGACCCTGGACATTGACTGGAGAGGACATATTACGTGCCAAAAAATTGATTATCTTGGCATCCCTTTCATATGCACACTTTGCAGACATATGAGACACTTGAGGAAGACTTGCACATGTATTTTAGAAGAAGAAATCTCAGAGGAATATATGCTTGAGCCAGCTTCTATTTCAAATTCTCCAACTAGTCCTTCTCATCTACATCTTCCAGATTATTTGATTGATGACAACTCCCCTGGACTGAACACTATTTCTGGTAAGCTCAAAGCTATTTGTCCAACTCTATACTCCTCGCTCTCCTCCCTAGAGTTAGAAATTATTGATAATATTCCCATACTTAACCAGGCTCCAGTTTATCACACTACATGGGACAACAATCTACCTTATCCATCTCAAAAGCAGTCCACAAACCATTCGTTCCATACTCCCTCACACACCTCTATACACCCAACTATTGTTACTTTATCCCCAGTCCCTGTTGGTGAGCCATCGACAAACCTTTCCCCTTCTACAATATCCCCTTGCACTCACTATACCTCACTTCCTATTACCCTGAACTTCTCCCCGACCAACTTGACTACTTTCAGCATCCATCCTACAACTGCTCCCCCTTGCTCTCACTCCTTCACATCCTCTACTACAAAAAATTGACTCTCGACCACCTCCACTCACAACCTACCAGTCACTATCTCCACGGTGGCCCGAGATGATACCACTTCCCCTTATCTACACAAACTTTCTCTGTTGATAGAGATTATTGGTGATCAGACACAAGAGGACACCTCTTACAACATCCACCCTACTACTATTTTCCCTTGTTCTCTTTCCATTACTCCTCCTATTGCCCAGACCCACTCCTTGACTAAGTCTACACATTTTCCTCTAGCTATCTCTTCCAAGGTGGACCGAGCAGACACCAACACCACCTTATTTCAAAATCATCCTCAACTGACAGAGACTTTTGGAGACCAGACTCTTGAATAAGAGGTTTATTTTTTCCTTATGGGTCTGACTGATTCTGAGACTAGGGAAAATACTCTTGGCGCAGTCCTTGATACCCTTCTACCCTCTTATAAATATGTAATATTTCCCACGCCCTTGCCTACTTTCCAGGGAACAACATTACACAACATACTAGCTTCTGACCTTGGTCTGGGATCAGTTGAGACTTCTTTTACAACTCTGGGTAAAGACTACACATGGGCTAGAGGACATGCATGCGTCTTCGATTAAAAATCGTAGTGCCCGACACAAGGAGGGACATCCTCCTACTCCCTTAGTGGCTACATCAAACACTTCTTCTGATATTGGGGTGCTTAGAGGCATGAAATCCCTAGCAAGAGAAAAATGATGATCTTGCTCTACCTCAACATCAGAGGGGTGGGGGGCCACCTAAAAGATACCTCTTTTAGAAGACTACTCTCTCTTATTCAACCAGAAATCATATTCCTTCAGGAAACCATGGTGGACAGTAAAAAAGATAGATTTTTTCTAAACCGGTTTCTTTCAAATTGGCATATCTACTCTACCAACTCACTTGGTACATCTGGGGGCTTGGCAATTGCTTGGGACCTAGATAAATATGAATTACATCCTTTTATTTTTTGTGGAGGCCTGCTTCTGTCCGATACTTGCCTTATTTCCAATCTTCAGATCAATCTACTTAACATTTATGCTCCCTGTTCCGATAAACAATTATTTTGGGATCAGATTGAAGCTAGGGGCCTTCTATATCTCTACAATCTAATTATCGCAGGTGATATCAACCTTACTTTAACATTTGGATAATTTTGAGGGGATACGGCTACACTTGATCCTTTGGCAAACTACTTCTATACTATTTTCACTGCTCATCATTTGATAGGTTATGCACCAGACCACTTGACACCAACCTAACACAATGGACGTTTGGGCCTTTAATCCATTTCAAAGCGGCTGGATCGGTTCTTAATTTAAGATCGCCTCTTCACCTCAAAAGACAGGTTTCGCTCTTGGTTATGTTTCTCATATCTCTTTGACCATGCACCAATTATCCTTCATATGGATTCCTCTCCCCTCAAGATTGCATACCCATTTAAATTAAATACGTCTTGGCTTCTTGAGGAAGAGTTTAATACAATAGTTGCTGACATTTGGAAGGATCCTTGGTTCCTTTCTGAACTGTGTGTTCAACATTGTTTGGTTTGGAAGCTCAAGCTTCTAAAACTACGCATTAAATCGCGAACCTCTACCTTTAGACAGGAGAATGCCCATAGACTTATCGAAATTGACTCTGAAATACAGGCTCTCATCCATTCTGATGCTAATTTGAGGACTTCTGGAGACAGGTATCAACTTCTAAAGGGTCTTGAATCGGAATGGGATAAGCTTCTTCTATTTGATGAAATCATATGGAGGAAATGTTGTCGAGAAAAATGGCTTATGTATGGAGACCATAATAACAAATTTTTCCATAAACTGCCATCTCCTGTAGAAGCAAAAAATAAATCTGGGAAATTACTGCCAAGGATGGCACACTACAAAAAGAACAACATTCTTTAAAATCTGTGGCAGTTAACCACTACAAACCATGTTTTGAGCAGAATTCCTCCGCATCCCTGGAAACCTCTATCTCGGTGGCCAACCTCTTACCTCATACAGTTTCTACTGAAGATAAACTGTCACTAGAGTGTCCCTGTACACTTCAGGAGATATTAGATGCTCTTAAATACTTCTCAAAGGACAAAATTCCAGGTCCAGATGGCTGGACAGTAGAATTTTATTTGCATTTTTTCGATCTAATTGGCCCAAACCTTCTGGAGTTTGTGGAGGATACTAGACTCAATGGAAAGGTGATTGGTACCATTAACTCGACCTTTCTTACTCTAATTCCTAAAGCTGCCTCTCCATCCACCTTTAGGGACTACAGGCCAATTGACCTTTGTAACCTTTTCTACAAACTTGTTTCCAAAATCATAGCTTCTAGGATCAAACCCATTCTTTCTCGTATTCTTTCGAAAGAACAACCGAGGTTTTTGAAAGGACGTCAGATTCTAAATGCTATTGGCACTGCCCAAGAATGTTTGCAAAGTATCATATCAAAAAACTCTAAGGCATTTATCCTCAATCTAGAGCTCAAAAAAATGTTTGATTGTGTTGACCGGGACTTCCTTCAACTGATCTTAGTTCAGATAGGTTTCAACCATTCATTAATAAAATGGGTAATGGGTTGTGTGGTCAGTTCCAACCTCGCTATTACGATCAATGGTGAACCTTCCTATTTATTTCAAATGGGAAGAGGTATGAGGTAGGGTTGTCCCCTCTCACCTCTTCTTTTCATCTTGGCAATGGAAGCCTTGAGCCTGCTCCTCAAAATAGGCCAAGTTGAAGGAAAAATCTCTGGAATCAAAGTCTCGAGGACTATCAAAATCTTACACCTTCTTTTTGTTGACAATGTCCTTATTATGACAAATGGCACACTTCAAGAATGGATCGAAATTAAGGAGACACTTCACATTTTCTGCAAAGCAATAGGTTTAACAATCAACTAGGCCAAATCTACATTCCACTTCACAAATATACCCCAACAATCACTGGACATGATAAGAGGAATATTTACGTTTTCATTTATTCATCTATCCTTTGGTCTTAATTATTTGGGTTATCATCTTAAATCAGACTCATACAATCCTTCAGACTGGAACTGGTTACTTTCCAAAGTGGAAAAAAGGATTGGCCACTGGTGCATGAGGTGGTTGTCACTTGGAGGTCGATATACCCTCATCAAAGTTGTTCTTGAAGGATAGGTTGTGTATTGGATGGAACTTGCTATCATCCCCAATAGAATCCTCACAAATCTCCGTAAGATGATCTTCAACTTCCTTTGGTCGGGATGCTTTGATCATTCCAGACAAAATATATGCAAATGGCAAGCATCGGCCGAACCTAAACATAATGGTGGATGGGGAATCATAAATATCCATCATTTTAGTCAAGCGTAAGCAGAAAACTCTCTTTGGCGTGCTTTAATTTATCTTGACATCTGCCACTTAGTTATACTTGACAAATATCTTTTCCATCAAACTGTCATTAGCTAGCTTCATTCGGAGTCGACTTCCACCAGATCGACCTCTTATATTTGGAGGAAAATCACAAAATATAAGCATCATCTTACTCGATGAATTAGCTAGATTCTAGGCTCGAGGCACCAAATTGTTCTTGGGCGCGATCACATTCTGGAAATGGATAAGAATTCCTCTCTATCTCCACAACTGATCACACAACTTCACCATAATAATTGTTGGTATCTCTTTCAAATCTGCACCAATTCCAGATCAGAGTACCTGTCGGATTCTTGGATTAAAAGATTGACACTTGGCCTCAACACGGATCTCTCCCATGAGTGGAATTTGTTCTGCTCATCCCTTACTAATTTGGGTATCCACCTTACTAATACTGCAGATCAATTAAGCTGGTCAGGGGAGAGAACAGGTCTTCTTACTATCCAATTTCTTTACGCTGCTATCTCCAATTCTCAGGGGCCCACAATTGTCAGAGGATGGCGCAAGCATCTTTGGACTTGGCGCATACCACCAAAGATTAATGACTTCACTTGGTTGATGCTGGCATACAAGCTCAATACTTGGGATACTTTACAAAAAAAGGGATGGTCTGGACTAAACTTCTGCCACCTCTCTTATTCTGACAATGAAACTACATATCACATTTTCATAAAGTGCTCATTCACTAAACAGGTTTGGGAGAAAATCAACCTAGCACTTAATTTACCAACTATTTGGGATGACAATGTGCTTGCAAATTGCTTCAAATCTTGGACACAAAGGGATCACAAACACTTGCACCTTCCTCCCCTTATATGCTGGACTATATGGTTGGAAAGAAATAAAACCATATTTGAAATGTGTTCCCATCCACAAATGTTGCAACTTACAAAGCCCTTGGAATATTCAACTCTTGGAAGGTTGTACACTCTAGAAAGACAATACCAACTCTCATTAATATGAGCCCTGATTTAGATGACACTACTACAGCTTGGTTCGATGGAGCAACACTCACAAATGGAGTACAAAGTGGAGCAAGTGGGATTATCAAAATCACACCAAACACCCTATATAAATGGACTTTCAACTGTGGCCCGGGAACCAAGACTAGGGATGATATTTTGGGTGCCTGGGCCACACTATTCTTGGCTACTAAGCTCCACATTGACGTCCTCCAAGTGCTAGGGGACTCTAGAATTGTTATTGAATGGTTGAGTAACAAGTGCGACCTCCAATCTATCTCCATAATAGCCTGGAAGGACAGAATTCGATATCTTCAACACACTTTCAAAAACATCAGCTACAAACATATCTATCGTGAGTTCAAAATATTTGTTGATCAACTCTCAAAGGAAGCATTACAGAAAAAAGAAGGTATCTTATCATATATCCTTAGTATCAATGGTCATGAGGGCCCCCTCCTCACTATATCTCTCTACTAAAGATCAGTTTCTCTCAGGACTTTCTCAATATGAAAGTTTTGGAGTTTCCTCTTAATACTGTCCTCATATCTCTCCCATTTACATCAGTTTTTTAAGCTATGACATCACTCTATTTAGTTTTTTCATGCAACTACACATTTTGCCTCCATCAATCAAAACTTTTCTCCTATTACTTGTCATTAGACTGCTAAGAGAGAAAGTTTTTATTTCCTATTTTATTTCAGCAGATTCTTCTTGTAAATGTGTTGAACCTACACAAAATATATCTATCTAAACAATAATAGACACATTTGCAAAGAGAATTGGAGAAATAAGAAGAAGGAGAGAAATAATGAAAGAATTCTCATTAACCGTTTTGAATAATGAATAATTTACATGTGATATACTCTGCATAACTCAATGAATTCAACTGGAGGATAACCAATGCACCATAGTGGTGGTCTAGAGTGATTTGGACACACACCAACAGTTACGAGAGTGAACTGCCACCTAGTCTAGTCTCTCAGGTAGTTACAGGAGTGAACTGCCACCTAGTTGAGTTAACTAGTCAACTACTCTTCAGTTAACTGACTGAGCAAAGAGTAGTGAGGAGTTAACTTAGGGAATCAAGGCTAATGCGCCACTCTGGTGATGATACCAAGGAAAGGTCGAATTAGAATGGTGATGATCCCAATGTTGCATGGTGACAAAACCAATGCAACATCTAAACTCAACTC
>JASDQU010505550.1:45880-80997 GCA_032191745.1 Picea mariana | reverse complement strand
CATGCTCATTTAATTCATCATACCCACCATCTATCAAAGTCAAGAAGGTATTTAATGCTTCTAGATATTTTGTATGCAATATAATTTACATATTCAATAAACATTCAATTAAATAGTTAATAATTTACTTTAATAATTAATACATTAATTACTTATACTAGTGTACATGGGTAGGTTATGTGTGCGTAGCTAGAGGACACATATCTCATGTATGTACTAATGATAAACAATCATTTCCTCTAGTGCATAGTTCATATATGATCACCAAGACATGTAGGACAACAGATCAAGTAATACATCATTTAATAATCTTAACGAACTAAATTACACCAATTCATCAATAACTCATTTTTATACTTAAAATATCAATAGGAAATCAAAGAGGGTTTTAAACATGGTAGGAACCAAGTGAGTAAACAATAGTGGCATCTCTAATCCCCAATCAATATTCTCAACTAACATTGAAGCATCATTCCTTCCTAACCTACTTCCATCTTCCATCCTATCATTTCCTCTCTTGGACTAAGATGGAGAGTCAATTATATTGACCTAACTCTAGATAGAACCCATAAGCAGAAGTGTCATACATCTCGACCAAGATTTCCCAGCAGGCAACTAGCAGTCGTCATCACACGTCTAGGGGAGCGTGACTTCACACAACCCTCCCACGGCTCTAGGTTTCAGAGGATAAACAGTGGGAAATACCTCCACCCCTCCTTATAGAACTAGGTTCAACAACCTACATCAAGCCCTATTGTGCAACTACTGTTCTTAGAGTCACGTCATCAAACAACCACTCTAGGAAAGTCCTGTGTCATGTCAAAACCACACTTACCACAGATCATAGAAATATTTGAAACCATAAATTAAATCATAAGTACAAATTATAACATACACTATCTTCTTGATGTCTACAACATCCATGTTATCTCATCATTATAGTCATTTGGCTATCACATAGCTCATCAACCTGTAGGTTATTTCACCAATAACTCATATCTATGTATATACATCATAATTTCATATAAGAATCCATATCTATATTGGCGTTCAATTAAGAAATCTATGTTTATTTTTATCATGGCTTGCCTTTGTTATGCATTCACAACATAACCTTGAGTCAATATCCATGTACCTAATTTCCATATCTTAATTTGCATGTTTAAACAAATCAAAGAGTTATCATCATCATGAGCATATAACAGTGAAATAATATCATGCAACACATAATTAGGTCCGAATGTACATATCTCAAAAATGTATCACAATCTAACTAAGTCCAAACAAATGTTAGTAATTAAATTACTAAGAAGAGTAAACAACAATTTTCTATCTGCCTAAGGCCAAGAAATGGGGCGTTACATGGACTATCCACTTTTTCCTAGTGTTTCCCCTTTCTTTTTATGTTTCCCGCTTTTTACTAGTTTCCAACTATTTTAGATTTCCCTTTTTCCCCTTTTTAATTAAACTAAAAAAGGCATGTGTAGAAACTTACCCTTTTTCCCCTTTTTCTTTTTAATGAATAATTTTTTAATTAGCATAATAAAGTAAAACAATTATTTCCCCTTTTTAAGTTTTATCCCAAAGATTTTTATAAATCAATTTAATTTCTTACCTCCTTCTTGTCACAAGATTAATGAAGATTATCATTATTATTATTATTATTATTATTATTTTTTAAATAAATAGATAAATTTTTACCACCAGCATAATTTAGACCTAGACTTTATTTTCCTAGGTTGGGTGACATTTTATTAGGGGAAACGTTTTAATCTTCCTTAACATGTTATTCGTCTTAAATCCATCTAGGTTTATCCAATTATTAAATAACTACGCGACGTGCTCTTCAGGACACACTAGGTGCTCCAAGGGTGCCACTCGCCCCTTTATGTTTCTCTTGTGTGACGTGCCCTTCAGGACACACCATGTGCTCCAAGGGTGCCACTCACCTCATTCCATTTTTCTTGCATGACGTGCCCTTCAGGACACACCATGTGCTCCAAGGGTGCCACTCACCTCTTGACTAACTTGGTAGACATAAAAAAACCATGGAGTCAATACTCCGCCAGGTGATCTTATGGGACACAAAGGGACTATAAGGAATACGACCCCTACCTTATTGCGCTCCCCTTAGAATCATCGTGAGTGACTGTCACAGTCTGCCCTCACAACATCGTGGTCCTCTTGAACTAGGTAATCGTTAACCTACAGTTCAAGCCATGACGGGAGTGCTAGTAGGTTGTGGCAAGGTTGTTGTCCACACCTCTCCCTCAACATCTTTGGTAGTCCCGCATGACCCCTCTACTCCACACATGAGTCTGGTCAACAAGCTATCGTCAGCCTCCATCATCAATGAATCATGTCAGAAATATATCCATAATCATATCATCTAAACAGATGCACTAATATCACATATAAAACAATCAAACCCCAATAGTTCACTCCCCGACTCGATCCAGAATCCAAGGGGTTCCATCGATGCCTCTGAGGTCCAAAATCCTGCACACTCAGTAAAACCGAGTCAATAGCACCTGTCTAAGTCAATGCAACAAAACAACATGTCATCAACCCATAACGCCTCATAATCAAAATCAAATGTTTAATAGTATAATAATCCAAATCACTTGCGAGCAAGTGTCCTCAAAGAATAAGTTCGCTCAGTGCGCAAGAGCAGGATGTTACATCAGAGCACAAGAGCGAGATGTTGCAGGCAAGTGATCCAGTTAAACATCGTACATTATGATTATCTGATTTGGTTTATGATTTTATGATATGATTGAGTATTGGAATTTTATATGTTATTAGTATTGATGTATATCATTGATAATTATTATGATGAGGTTTCCTGAGTGTGCAGGAAACATTACATCAAGAGGATGTTGATGGCATCGACAAACTTCCCTGGAATCCGGATTGAGTTAGGGAGTGGACTATTCACTTTGAATATGAGTACTTGTTTTTATTATGCATGTATTATGATGATTTCAGTTATAGATTTCATGTATAAGATTTATTAATATTATCTTTGTTAGTGGATGCATGCATGGTGATGCTTGCTAATCCGATTCACATATGGAGTAAAGGGGTCATACACAGATATCAAATGGATGAGAGAGAGGTTTGGAAACATACCTGTCATAGCCTACTAGCACTCTCGTCGTTACTTGAACTAAAGTTTAATGACTACCTTGTTTCTGAGAGGTTCACGATGCCATGAGGGCAGACTGAGATAGTCACTCACAAGGATTTCTGAAGGGCGCATAATAAGGAGAATTCTTTATTCCTCAATAATCGCTTAGCCTCACACAAGGACGACAAGTGGAGTATTGACTCCAAGCATCAGAAAACTTCCAAACTAAGTCAAATGGCGAGTGGCACCCTTGGAGCACGTTGGTGCATCTTGAACGACACGTCACATGAAGAAATTAATGAGTTTATAAAAATATAGAAGACCTTATAGAATAAAATGAATACTTAGATTATGATAGAAAGGAGAATGTAATTTATATTAATTAATAAACATGAAACATAATAAAATCTAAGTCTAATTGTCATGCCTAGATGAAGTTTATAGAAATGGGTCTAAGGGAATTTATACTAATTAAAATATAGAAAAGGGAGAATAAAAATTAAGACATGTGCACAATGGGTGCATGAAATTAATAAAAATATTTTTAATAAAAATAAATCATTTCATGAGAGAATGGGTTGTCAACATAGAGTTAGAATCCTAAGTTAATCTAGACTCTAAATCCTAGCTAATATAAGAGTTCTAATCAAACTCCAACTGTAAATTAGTTAGGAGACACAATAAAGGAGAGATTGAGGAACTAAGGGACAACTAAGAGAAAATCTAGGAACTAATTGTGGATGTGAGAGAAAATGAAAAAATTATTTAATTAAAAGAAATTAAAAACATGTGTGACTGGAGGAAAGTGTGACATGTGTTGAGGTTGAATAATCTCAAATTTAATTATTAAAAATTATTTAAATATGCATGAATTGACAAGTATCGAGACAAACTTTCTTATAAAAAGAAGGAAGAGTAAGGAGGAAAGGACCCTATTGTTGGATGAATAAAATGTTGTCAAAATTTTACTTGTGACTAGTTTACTTGTGTGATTTGGGCTGCAAGCTTTGCAAAGAGGTGGAAGCCTCTCCTTGCGAGGACAAGCTTGAGATATAGTTCTAAAATTCTGTGTGTGATCCTTTTGCGGCTTGAGGGGTTAAGGGGGAAGAGTACCCCTAGCGTTTGTTGGGAGGTACCGGTGAATTTGTTCAATTAGCAAGCAAAGGATAGGCGCAAACTTCCAAGTTAACAACTGAAGATCTTCCTCATATTTTACTCTTCGGGTTACAGTATTTTAATAATTCTAATTATTTTATAATTTATGAAATGTTGATTTAATCTTCTGATTTTCATGAACATATCGATTTAATTCCAGAATCTATATATATATATATATAGTTTTTAAATTAAGCGTGGAATAAATGGTTGAATCGATACATTCTTCATGTAATTTATATATTATTTTTGAATTATGTGTGGATCAAATGGTTGAATCGAGACATTCTTCAGGAAATTTATATGAATTGTTACAAAATATGCAAGGCCCTAATGGTTTATTTGAGTATTCCTACTCCTATAAATATAATTTTATAATTTTATTATGTTGAATGGTATTATGATCAGAAATTAGCCGCTGAAGATAAGGATACAATGCTATGCATTAAAAATCAGACCCCAGTGAAGTTATCTAGAAGAAGAGAAAAGTTATGTTGATTAAAAGGTCGCACTAGAGAATGCTACAAGAGGTGCTTACGTGTTGCAGCATTTCTCCACTCGTTCTTCTGTCTAGGTGTTGGGATCCATGAGAAGGGTCCAGACCTTAAACCTGATGTAAATATATATCGATTTATGCCTCCTATGAAAAATCCCCACCTTAAACAGACCAATCGATACCTCTCGCTTGAATGCAGAGCACCACCTTAACAACAACATCAGTTCGTAGATCAGAAGGTTCTTCATGGACTTGGTCCAAAGAGTTGTCCTTACTAAAATTTTAATATCTCCGGGTCAAGTGATTCCTCCTTAAGAACCGAGGTCTCGATACCCAAAGAATTTCCAACATAGTCGTCCTTTCTGTCACGATCGTTATATATTGTCATAAATTTTATAATTATAAAATTAAATGCTTAATGGAAAGAAAATGATATAGATTAAAAGAATTAGTTAGGGTTCTATATGAATATTTACTTGTTAATGTTGATATCAAAAACCTTTAACGATGAGTTTTTATATCAATAATTTACTAAATGATTTTTATTTAATGAAATAAAATGCAAAAGACATGGTTTTACGAATTAATTTAATGATTCTTTTATAATATAATTTGCGACTTGTGCTTGATATAATTAAATTAATGTACAAGTTACGTAACCCAGATAAGGTAGAAAGATGAAAATACATGTACACATTGTTGTTACATTAGTTAGAATCATTTAAATTTAGTGCTAGATCATCATTTAGTTCTTGACGAGTGAAAATGTTTTAGATAATATATATATATATATATATATATATATATATATAATTTATTTACATGTTGTAATGTTGAAATTTAGTGGTGTAAATTGACAAGTACTCTGATTTTCAAAAAACCAAAATGTTACATTCGTTGTTTTCGTTTACACGTTGTTGTTCAGTTAAATGGAGGGTTGTTACATATGGTATCAAAGAATTGTTCTAATCTGCGACACGAAACTCGTTGCGATTTCCAATGCATTTTGTTTACATTTATATATATTACTAATATAAATTGAAATTTGTTTATGCAGGTATCATGATTAGAGGATGGATAATGAGTAGATGTCGAGGTGCGGGAGGAAGAGATATGCCTCCTCCAAGTACACCCACACCCGAGGGATGTGCTCCATAGGGAGAAGAGCATACTACTGACCATGATCATGTTATAGTGGACAGTGTCATGGGTATGATGAGGTATTTTCAAAGGATTTCATAGGCGTTGATAAATTGCCTTGATCAATATGAGGGAAGAGGATCTGCACCCAATGAGGGATCGCAATGCCCTCCTGTAGTTAGTGGTAGTATTCATAGAGAACTAGAAAAGGTAAAATTTCCCGAGTTTTGGGGTTCCACGGACGGTTTAGCTGTCAAATCTTGGTTGGAAAATATGACAATGTGTTTTTCATTGTGCGCTTATACTTCCAACATAAAGGTTCATATGGTGGTATTTCAGCTGAAAGGGAGTGCACTTCTTTGGTGGAAGAAACTCTTACCATAGCTAAATATGGCCATTGAAGATGTTTCTTGGGAATTGTTTGAGGAACGATTTCGAGAAAGGTCCTTGTCTTATGAGTTCATTGAGCACCAAATTAATGAGTTCAATGCTCTATGACAGGGCAGTCGTATAGTACCTGAGTATGAGGCTACATTTATGGATTTTCTCAGATATGCTTTGCACCTGAACATTGAAAAGTTAAAGGTGAATAAGTTTGTGTTTGGTCTCAACTACAACATTCGTGCTAAGGTGAGGATTTTGATGCCTCAGACTTTTCACGATGTAATACAAAAATATTTTATTAGTGAATAAGATTTGAATAGTGGGGGTCAAGGTAGGACTCTTCCAAGAAGATAGGACATGGGCCACTTAGAGCATGACAACAATAGACACCCACCAGACAGACTTCTGGGAACCGTGATACACTCATAGGACCTATATTTTCTACGCCACATAGACAGACTTCTGGAAACCATGATATTCCCAGAGGACCTATATTTTCTGCACCACATAGACAAACTACCAGTCAGAGGACTCTGTATAGAGAACCACCATAGCAGCATCCACGTCATCCTGAGTAGCAACAACAATATAGATCTATTCCACATAACAAATCGGGGCCCCAGAACCCTAGACTAGTATATTCTTCCTCTGGAACTAAGAGCATCGGCCCTAAGAATGGATTTTGGACTTGTGGAGAACCCCACTATCATAGAGATTTCCCTATTGAAAAGGCAAAAACTTTTGGATCAAGAAAACAAACGACAGTAGGAGATCTGGGCAAGGCCCATAGGATTCATGCAATAGTGAATAACCTCCAGGCCGAGCATCAATCTACAGTGCTTGAGACAACAAGCATGATGTAACAACCTCATTACTATAAAAATAACATGTAGTAGACAAATACCACGAAGGTAATAAATTTTTTAAATTTTTACCTTAAGGTTTTTCAACATAGTTGAGATATTCAACTTGCAACTAAATTCTAAAATAAAACACATAATTAATAATGTCTTAACACAATTTAATCCTAACTAACAATTGCTAAGGAATTAATATAATAACATGGTAACGAAAATAAACACAATTCCACTAACATCATAACTACTAGATTATCTACCACTATCTCTAAAATGTTTTTATTGAAACAAAAGAAATCTAAAACAAAAATAATATGATCTACACCCAAAGTTTTTTCTTCTTCCTTTACGGCTCAACTTCATTTAAAATGAATTTAGGGAATGTTATTATTAGTAACGTCCCCTACACTTATATTTCCAACACAGAACCTCCTCCACATGTCTTTTGAACGAAGTTTATGAAATTTCACTATCAAACTGCTATATTTTCAAATTACTTCTTTACTTTAACTCGTTGGACGTAATCTAAGTATTATTGTAAATACACCTTCATTAACATTCTTCAAGGATAAACCCAAGATAAAATTTAAGTTTACATTTTAATGGAGTTTCTCACCATCACACTTACTTACTAGATCAAATGTATTTCTTTTGAAATACTCTAGAATCCCTAGAAAATAAGAACCTAGACTGCTTGTTGTTGCAAGTCTTCATGAAAATGAAATCTCATCTCTTCTTTTCTTACACTTCCTTGATATAATACAACTTATGGCCTTGCAATAGCCACAACTGAAAAATACCCAACATGGGAATGAATATTACAATTCCTCTATGTGCATGAAGAACATCAACCAATTTGTTGTACAATGTAACCATAAGAACTATTCCATAAATATATAAGAACTGGAATTAAGGGTGAAAGTTCCAAGTAAATAAGACATTTTAAACTCAAGTCACCTATGGGAAAATAATGGAACTTCTATTCTTGAAACCCAAGAAAGAGACAGTTTCTAAAATAATTGTTTAATGGGCAACATTGTGCATGTCATAAATAAGCATCCACATGGTCAGAATCCATATTACAAGGGAAAATGGAATAAGTCTGCAACAGAAGGTAAATTTGATTCCCCAGAATCCATCTCTAATTACCAACCAAAGATGCAAATTGGACTATATTTTTTGGTTGTATGCCCATTCTTAAACAATTCATCACTCTCGTGAGCATCTATCCAAGGACAAATCTAACATATCATCAAAAGGTTAGACATAAATCTCACCAGAATAACCTTAAAGGTTTTAAAGTTTTCAAAAGAAAGGTGAACTCTTCTGGAACTTTCCTATAATTGACTTGAGAAGAAACTAGATAAATAAAATATAAAAATGCAACTCCTCCTAAACAAGGTTAAAATGACTTCACCTTAATCCTTATAGAACCATTGGAAAATAGCTTATTACCTTTACTTGATAACTAGTTATTATGTTTTTTAGGTAATTTAGTCTTTATTTGTTGGTTATTTATATATCCTGCATGAGTTTGTATTGAGTGACCCAAGGTTCATGTATGTTCGGGGTTCCAACAAACCCTCTAAGACTATCGGCCCTCCTGGTAAACCATAAGGCAGCGCAACGCACAGGGTGCACTGCGTCGTCTCACCCGAGATAGTCTTAATGGGTGGATACACTACTCAAGTTGTTTGCAACCTAGGATTGAGTAGAGAATCTGAGAACTGTATGTTGAGAGTTCTATTATAACTTATTAACGCAATACATTGTCATTACGATTACAAAGGAAATATAACAACTCATTCATTTAGCATATCAATAACTACCGAAGACAATAAAGAAACACATGCATTCAATAACACAACATAGGCTTTACCGTGGTTCACCCCCTCCTGGGCTACGACCACAAAGTTCTAGCTCTTAGCTCTTTTATTATAGTAGTTTTTAAACTACAGCGCTGCGCTATTTACAACTCTTCTCAGTTGGGCTGAGATCTATTATGAGGCGGACTAGATCGCACCAGGATCCTCAACCTGCGATCTAACCCTCAAGATCTACCCTCCTCAGTCCTCTCTAGCTCAATATCTTACAAAATTAGGTCATACAACAAAATATTACATCCCATACGCTTCCTCGTATTCATCTCTCTATATCAACTAACCCTTATATGAGACCTAGGTATCTATATTCATATGTAGCTCTCTCTCCATCCATTACAATACATTTCAAAAACCCTAACCCTAATGTCGTTAGCTCTTCCATGCATGCGTGTGTGTTGCTTTTCCTTCCAGCTGTCACTTTCCTCGTGCATGCCTTCTTTCCCAAAATTGCCTTTCTTTCTACTTTGGCATGCATCCAACATGCCCCCAACACTAACATATGTCTTGTCACGAGCCACCTAACCTTTGTGTGCTTCGTCGATCTCCCTGATGATCGGCTGGAACTTCTCCTTGAGCTCTGCTGCTTGTGTTTGATCCTGCGCGGTCTTCTCCTTGAGTGTGTCTACTGCCTGGACTCCAATCTCGTCACTGATCAAACCTGCGCACTTTGCCTGGGTCTGTGCCTTATATTTTTTGGCTTCCTCTGCCTGTGAAATGACTTTTTCTACTTGCTCTTGAAGCGGTTCCATTTGAGCTTGACACTCCTTTTTTTGTGTTTGGGCAGTGGTGAGTTCTTCCTGTAGTTTCTTCATATCCTGCGCCCCTTTGACGCGCTCCATGACGGAAATTGCCTTCTGCCTCTGCTTGAGGTCCTAGATAACTACGCTTATCTTTTCTTCTTCCTTATCCCACTGTTGGACTTGTTGATCCTCTTCTGGCTTTGTCCAAAGCTATGTTGCATTATCGAACAATTCGGTTGCTACAACGGACCTGTCGCTCTATCTCCTGTAGCTACTCTGTTGCCTCCTACTTCCTTTGCTCCCTTACCTCTGGTGGAGTGGTAGGTGTGAGCTACTCCCGGAGATTCTCAATATCATTTTGATATTGATCGATTGCCTACACAATCTGATCTATCTTCTCTAATTCTATGAGTTCGGAGCTCTGTGTGGTCTTTGTAATATTCTCATAAGTTCCGGCCACTTTTTTTTACAATTCGTTTACGCTCTCCCTCTCCTCTTAGGTCTCTAGCTTGGCCTGCTCATATATCAATTCTAGCATGTCTCGCTTCTTCTTTTCCTATTGTAATTCAACTGTTCTTGTTCACGCATGAGACTGTACCTCTTGGGTAACTCTAACCTATAATTTGTGTAGATCTTTGGATGGTATCCACGAAAATACCAATTGGAGTTGAGCTAAGTCCTTTAGGGGTGTCTACCCCACAATATCGTCCATGCGCAACATGTTGGGTGTAATGCGGAATGTTTCACTCGGATACGTTATTGTGTGGAGTGTATATCGCTCTCTTGCTTCAGGTTCTTCTCCTGTCTATGATGTTGATGGCCTTGTTCCTACGGTGTTTCCCACTGCCTGTGCTTCCCTAATCTACTTGAGGAATTGTCACATGTCTGCCAACTCCTCTTGAATTCTATCCATGTGGTGTACAACATTCTCATAATCTTTAGATGTACGATCCTGAACCATTTGGGCTATCATTTCTGCATCATCCTCTGTGATCGTGTATTTTGGAGGTGTTCTCTGCACCTTCATCTTCTTCCGTACACCCCCTGTCTGAGTAGCTAGCCTCTTAGTCAGTCCTGGTTCTTATGGATTGGGACTTGGTGTAGTCGCCTGCACTGCCTCGACCTATTTATGTTGTACTTGAGTTGGCTGTGTATTATTCTTCTTCCCCTTATGGGTCCCCATCTTAGCTGTACCTTCATTCGTCTGCTTTGTTTTGGTATGGCCCGTCCTTGGTTTCTTGGGAACCGGGATGTCCTAAGGATGTGTTTCATATTTCTCTACCTCCTCTTCCACTATCTTTGTAGGTATGTCTTGGGTGAGGAATGGAATCTTCCATTCGTCTTCCCAATCCCTGATAATGATTTTGATGTCTCCCTCCATGATGCAGTAGCACAATTGTAGCCACTGCTTGTTGGGGTCCTTCCGCGCCTGTATCCACATCACATGTCGAGTGGCATTGAAGTTGGAAATGTCCCAATAATATGCAATAGCCTAAGGTGTTATTCTCGAGAGGATGGAGATGGCCTCCTTTAGATCACATAGATATCCTTCGAATATGGGTGCATTCATTTTTTTGTTCCTGGTGTCTGACACGGCGCCAAGCGATAAATATCTCGCTCCATGATTAGGTTTGGGTCTAGTAGAAAAAAATGCATATTTCAGTTCCTTCCATCCCATAATGGCTATCAGCATGAACATCCATGAGTAATGAAATTATGTTCCTAGATCCTGCGCATCCTTGCAGTCATCTAGAAACAAATTCAAAAGATAGGGTGCCCAGCTAACTGTGGTGCCCTTGGCACATTGTGTTGCAACTATGACGACCCCCGCCAGTACCTCCTCCTTGCAGCATTTTCTTAGCAGCTTGTAGGCCATGATTTTTGTGGCCATTTGTGTTACAGCATCATTGATCCTCTTGATGATGATTCCTCACGTCCCCCTTTCAGTGTCGTATTTATTTTTCATCTCTTCTGCGAGTGCTTTCTCCTTTGTTTTGTCATCGATAAATTGTGTGGGATCCATGCCCCAAGATGGAAGCCCTGTAATGTGTACAATGAGCTCCACGTCTATCGAGAAAATATTTTCCAACCATATATCCCCACCATGTGTGACTGCCATCAATTGTTTGAGGCGACTTCTTGTGTACTATCCTCTGCCAAAGTGTGGTAGCTCTAGCAAACCTAAAATCCCCATTTTTTCCAATCCTTCTACCCACTAGAGTGGTTGATTAACCGGTGCCCCAAATGCATCCAGACCCACAGTTTGTAGGTAAAATCTCTTTGTGAACTCTGGGAAATTGTCTGTGTCTATTACATCGTGGTCTGAGTATTCTAGCTTCTCGACATAACCTAGAAAGTCTGATTTCACCTGTACCCCATCTCGTATACGCGAAAAAACAATGGTTGTGATGGGTTGCTTATGTGGTGACCTAGGTACCTGTTGCTTGTCCTTTTTCGATACTGGATGGCTAGAGGTTCTAGCCTCCATCGGTCATACTTTGGCATACCATTCTAGCCAGCCCATGGCATCTTCCACTGCTCCTTCCTATGGGTGGTTTGACATGGTTGTTTGAGATTCATCTGGTTCAACTGTTGTTTCCTGATTTGTAGTCATCCCATTGACTCTCAGAGCTCCTTCAGGTTTCTCTAGTTGCGCTAGGATGCCTCTACCCTGGTTCTGTTTTTCTTGTTCCTCTGCCCGCATATACACATTCATGCCTTCAGTTGCTAGTTGTTGGGCTTCTTCTACCACAGGTGTGGGGTTCATCGGTGTTGTATCTAGTGATGGGATTTCATCGATATTGATGATCTCTGGCAGTTGTTGTTCGCTTTCCTACATTGTACCTATGCCCTGGTTCTAACTATGGAGTGTCAGGCAGTTTGGGTCGACTATGCTTGTTTTGGTAGTGCCATGGTGGAAAATATGGTTGTTCGCCAAACTCCGTAGCTTCTGCAACCTTTGTGAACTTTGTTTTGTGCTTCGTATTCTCTCTCTCTCTCTCTCTGTCTTTTCCAGTATTGCAATAAGTTGTTTGCTCCCACATCTGTTCTTTGTATGGGCATCGTATGAAACTTGTCGAAGACGCTAACTTTATTATGGATTCAATGAACCTCTGGTTCCTTCGTACTTTCCATTACTCTCCTTCGCCATCTCCAATTGGCGCGATTAATGCGATGTCTCTTCGGTCCTTTTCGGCATTCAATTCTGCATACCTTCATCGTTTAGTACTGCTTTTGTCGTCTTTACTTTTCCTGATTGTTTCCATTTTAAACTAGCCATTGGACTTGTCCTCGCTGAGTTTCTATTCCTAAGTGTGTGTTCTCCTTCTCCTTTCGGCACACTATACCTCTGTTGGTACCATTTAATATCTTGTATTTATTTATTTATTTTTTTTTACTGCGCGTTGGCTTTCAAGTTGTGGGTGGTTGATTGTCCTTGTACGGCTTCAGTCGGCTCCCGTTGATCATCCATTTGAGTTTTGTGCCTACTAAGTCTTTCAACTGTACATCTCCCCCATCTGTGACAGTTTTTACTTTGTACGGTCCTAACCAGTGCATTTTGAGTTTTCCTGGGTGATGAATGGATTTTTTGTCATACATTAACACTAAATATCCTTCCTTGAAAGTTTTCTTCTTGATTTGTTTTTCATGCCAAGATTTTTCCCTTGCTTTCTAAACTTATTGGTGGAACCCTGTTAGGATCTGATCTTCCTCCATGGTCATCAATTGATTGAGTCTCTCATGTACTGTGCCTCGTTACGTCATGTGTGTAATTGCTGCTACGCGCAAATGGGGTACCATAAATTCTAATGGCACCACTGATTCTTGGCCATATACCAGTTTAAATGGCATGTGCCCTGTCAACTTCTTTCACGTGGTCCTGTAGGCCCACAATAATACTGGTATTTTGAGGTCCCAATCATCCCTGTTGACATTACAGATCTTTGTCAATGCATTCTCAAGGATTTTGTTAAATGATTCTACTGTGTCATTTTCCTGTGGGTGATATGGTGTGCTCTTCTGATGATGGACTTCAAAATCTTCAGTCATAGCATTGATATTTGTTAATTAAGTGAGCTCCTTGGTCACTCATCAAAATTCTTGGGCACCCAAATCTATTGATTACTTGTTCGAATAGAAAGTGTGTTGTTTTTTCTGCGCTGCAATCCTTCATTGGTGTTGTTTCTGCCCATCTTGTCAGGTACTCTGTTGTGGTGATAATGTACCTTGCTCCTATTCTTTTTGTTGGTGGGTTGATTGGTCCCACAAAGTCTATTGCCCATTTATCAAATGCCTGCAATGTTACCTATGGTCGTAATGGAATCTCGTCCCTTCTATTGGGTTTACCAACCCTTTGACAGACATTGCATCTCTGGAAGTACTCCTTCGAGTCTCTGTGGATGGTCAGCCACCATATTCCTGCACACAATACCTTATGCGTGGTAGCTTTGTCTACGTAATTTCCTCCTTCTATTCCCTCATGGGATTTGGATAAAACTCTTGGTCTTTCATGTTCTAACACATATCTTCACAAGCTGCTATCTACACCCATTTTGTATAAGTTTCCTACATCCCAGACTACTAGGTTTTTCTTCTGCGTAGTGTTATATTCCTGCGGCGCAGTACCTGTGCTCAAGTACTGAATGATATATGCAAAGTATTCATCAGCAATCTGGACTGAAAATAACTGTGCCTCCAGGAAGTTGTCCTCTAAATTCATAGGTTCTCTGTTTGTGACCCTTGATAGGTGGTCAGGTCCTACATTCAATTTTCCTGGCTTGAATATTACTTCAAAATCAAATTCTTGAAAAAGTAGTAACCATTGACAAATTCTTCCCCCCAACACTGGCTTGTTGACTACGTATTTAAGGGCTGAGTGATCTGTGAACGTCTTAAAGTGTTTTCCCAATAAGTAATGTTTGAAATTCTATAGTGCATATACCATAGCTAGGCCTTCCCTCTATGTGGTGTTATAGTTATGTTCTGATTCTGATAGATTTCTTCTCGCAAATGCTATAGGGTGATCCAAATCTCCCGCTCCTAGCTATGCCAAGATAGCTCCAAGTGTTATGGATGATGCATCTACATGTACGTGGAATGCCTTCTCCCAGTCTAGAAATACTAGTATTGGTGCGGTGACCATATTTTCTTTCAACGAATCCAGATCTTGTTGACAATAGTCGTTCCACTGAAACTTTGTATCTTTTCTTAACAGTTTCTCCGTGCGGTAATATAGGCGTACCCTTTGATAAAGTTTATGTAGTATCCTGTGTGTTCCAATGTCGCTCTTAGTTTATGGACTATTTTTGGTGATGGAAAGTTAACAATTACTGCAATATTTGCAAGATCTATGAGTAAACCTTGTTTGCATACTATATGGCCCAATAGTATCGCAAACAGTGTTCCGAATATATAGTTTTTTATGTTTAATGATATTTTTCATTGTCTACATCTTTCTAACATCAGTCGTAAGACCTCTACATGGTATTTCAACAAACTATAGACTATCAAATCGTCCAAGTATACCTCTAGAAACTGGTGGATGAACTCCTTAAATGCGATGATGACTACTCTGGAAAATATTGTTGGTGCATTCTTTAGTCCAAACGACATGACTCTGTACTGGTAGGATCCCCATTCTGTAGCAAACATGGTCTTGTATATGTCTTCCTGTGCTATCTTGATCTAGTGGTTTCCTGAGAATCCATCAGTGAATGAGTAAACTTCGTGTCCTCCTACGTTCTCCAACACTTCGTCTGTGAAAGGTGTAGGGAACAGGTCATGTAGGCATGCATCATTCAACTTCCTCAAGTCGACGCATATCCTTATCCCTCCTTGTTTTTTCTCCTGAAAAAACAACTTCCACTGTNGTTTTTTCTCCTGAAAAAACAACTTCCACTGATTCTATGATTCTGACTTGGAGCATCATGTCGATCTCATCTTTAACTTTCTGCTTATATATTGGGTTCAATTTGTATGGTCATTGTCTTATCGGTCTCGCTTCAGCTCTGAGTGGTATCTTCATTTCTCCTAGGTCTCCTTCTATACCCTTCATCTCTATAAATGTTGTGGGAAATAGGTCGTTGTACTTGCGCAGTAACTCTATTATTCTTTCTATTGTTTTCTCATCCCACTATTCTCCAATGCTGGCCATTTTGGGATTCTCAACTATCCCAATGTTGACTTTCTTCACCTTGATTAGCGTAGCAATGAATTCTGATTCTATAGGTGGACCCTCCACTTATCTTTCTCCTTCCACTTCCTTGATCTGAATATTGTGTGGATCGTCTTCATCAGGTGCTTCATTCTGCACATGGTAACATGAAAACAGTTCTTTGACTATTTGTTTGTTCCACTGTTGTTCTTCTTTTATGAGTTTGACTTCTGGTTCCTTGATGAATATCACCCCTCGTATCTGTTTAAGAGCTGCATCTATGTTGGGGTTCTCATGCTCAAATGAAAAAGTGATTGTAAAATTTTGTTGTAATACCGTCCAGGTCACAGTTCCTTTGCGCAGTTCATGGTCTGTATACTGGTTCGTTGGTATTCCCTCTAGAGTGTGTATGAAATGATGAGGCCATTCCTCTGGGGGTATCATTTTCCACAATGTGTTTCGCTGGTGCCCCCTGTCCATCATACTTCTGTTGCTTGTTGTTTTTTTGTTCTGTGTCGAACCTTATGCGCAGTAACTACCTACATTGGTACCAATCTTTGATTTTCTCCTTGTGTGCGCTGCACCATCTTGTAGGTCTGGCCTTGAGTGCTATATCAAGTTCTAAGATTCTCTGATTCTCTAAAACTTCATCTTCGTATTGTGCCAAGAATACTTATAGATCGTTTCCTCCATGGAAATTGGGTGGTTCCCTTATCTCCATGCCTACCCATCTTACTGTGCGGTCTATTCATGCACATCTTCTCATGGAAACTTTGTGTATCCTTTATTGCTAGTTATCTAAACCAGTATCTGAGTCTGTCATGCATGAAGTAATGCTCCACCAACTAAGTATCCCATCTATAGTTGGGTTCATGTAATCCTCATCATTTTCAGTTGTTCTATAAAACTAGATAATTTCCTCTAAGTCTAAGAAAGTGGGTTCTACAAACCTCTCCCCTTCTGATGGGTCTAGTGGCACGATGACCCTGTATTCACTTGACTCAAATTTCATTTTTCGTGTCTTCAAATTGATTATTGCCTGGTTGTCAAACGCCCAATCCAAACCAAGCAATGCTATATATGGTGTTGTGTCATCCACTATTGCAATCACTTCAAAGTCTACTTTAGTGCGCACTCCATCCAAGTCTACTGTCACTCCTTTCAGTCTACCAATTGGTAGGAATTTGTGTTGGTTTGCTAGTTTCAGTTGAACAGGTGAATATCATAATGTGGTCTCTCCCATGCATTGCCATGTATTCTTTGGTAATACATTAACTTCAAATCCTAGATCCAGTATGATATCTCCCATGTTGAAATATTCGATGTTGGCATTCAGGATGAACTCCCTACTTGTTCTTCTCCTTGTATGTAGGTGATTGACTATTTTTTGTTCTATTTTTCCTTCTGTCTCTATACTACATCTTTCTAATATGTTTTGCAATATTTTTACAGATGATGGATCATTTAATACTTTTACACATGATTGCAAAAAGCCTTTGATTTTACTTACTTGTACCATGGGTTGCATTATGTTGGTATGATCCAATAACAGAGGCATATCGTACTCTGGTGCTTCCTTGCTTTGTTGTGTAGTTGAAGTCGACACAATGTTGTCCTTCTGAAATTCTTGTCTGGCTTGCTTAAATATCTCCTTCTCATTCTACATGTCAAACTGCTTCCTTGGATTGGCGTTCTTCTTCACCCACTGGTGGTGTACTGGCTCTTGTCAGACTACGTCATTTCCTATTTTAGATCCTCCATGAGTAACTATGTTGATGTTCCGTCCTTCATCCCTTGCTTTGGCTAAAATCCACTGAACATTCTAGTTGTTCTGGTTCCTCTTTTCCTGGATATTTACTAATAGTGTCAGACATTCTTCTGTATCATGGTCTGATGCACGATAATACATACAAGTTGTTGGTGGAAGTGGACATTCTATTGCATAATGTCCCGGTTGTTGACAATTGTGACATACCATTGGTCCTCTACCTCGTCCAAAACCTCCTCTCGCTTGTCCTCCACCTCTGTACCCCGCCTGATATCCTCTCAGCATGTTATATTGAGGCGCCTGATTATACTACACAGTATTGTACTAAGGTTGTGGTGTGTTGTACTGTGGCTGCGCGGTGTTATATGGTTGTTACACAGTATTATACTATTGATGCACAGTGTTGTATGAGGTTGGAACTTGGTTAAATTGTGGTGTGGATTGCCCAGTCATCATTTCGGCCTGCACTCTATATGCATCCGATGTCCTCTCTAGCATCAAATCCATAGTTCTACAATCTTTGTCATCATGGACCACTGACTTGCAAAAGTTGCAATATGAACTCTTTGGGACTGTCTGGTATTTTTGCATCATTGAGCAGTGATATGGATCATGGCCCGATTACTTACAGATTTCTCACCATAGTCCCCATGTTGGTAACGGATTTGGCATTCTTGTTGCCGTATACTGCGTGAATGTTGGACATTCGTTCTTATGGTGTCCTTCCATCTTGCATGTAGTAAATGACTTCTCGTTTGTCCTTAATTTTATTCTGGTGCAGTTGGAATGTTAAGTTCTTCAAATCCTCCTTAAGTTCTTCGATGGATGGATCTGTCTGCTGATACTGGTTTTCTTCTAGTTGTAGGGTTGCCTATAGAGCCTCTGCCTGCGTCTGAAAATTTTGTTGTTGCAATGGCTATTTTAAGTGTGGTAGCAGTGAATTGACGAACAAGTGCCTATGTTGCATATCAGTCATGAGATATTTCAACTTTCCCTTCAGTCGCTTGAATATCTAGTCAATCTCCCTTACAGATTCTCCCAGTTTTTGTCTATTTTCAATCATCTCGTTCATGTACTAATCTTCTGAGCTTAGCTTTTGGAACTCGTTTATCAACAGTTTCTTGATGTCTGCAATTGTTCTGGTTGTCCCTGGTGGATTGTTTGTAGCTAAACTCATATACCAATCTAGTGTGTGGTCCCTTAGTGTAATCGCTAACTGTTCCAGTTTAGTATCTTCGTCTGTGATCTGGCTTTCTTTCAAAATATTCTCACAGATGAACAAATGTTTTTTCGGGTCCTCCAATGATTCTCCTTTAAATTATGGTAACCTAATGGTGGCATAATGTCCTTCCATTCTAAAGGTTGAAATACTACCTCCGTGCAGTGTAGATACTTGACTAGTGCTTCCTGAACTGGCTCCTCCAGTTGTTGTTCCTTGTGTAGATGTACTTCCTACTATCTTTCTTCTCTCGAAATTAGGTTGTCTAAATGATGGTGTTCTCTTTGGTGGATTAGTCGCACATGGGTTTATGGGTTCCACACTAACATTAATATGGATAAGATTGATGCCTTATTTTCCTATTCTTGGACCTCTCATCTTCCTCTCATATGTTGCGTGAAATATTTCCTCAATCTTCTCCACATTCTGGAGATCCTCTACCTATTCCTCGTCACTAGCCAAGACTTCCCTTGTGGCTACGACTCTCTTCTTGGTATTTCCCTTGTATTGGTACGTTACTTTGCTATGCGTCTTTCCCATTGTCGCCATGATCCACTTGATCTTGTCGTCATCCATCATGATTGGGTCCAAGGGTTCCTCCTTATTTCCCTTATCCTTTCCTCCTTCCATTTCTCCTCTTTCTGTCAATTCTTCCCCCCCTTCCCCCATGCACGCAGGGAAGTTTAGCTGTCTGACTCCATTTCCATTACACCTTTGTTGTATAACAATATCTTAATAGAAATATACAACGATCTAATGTACCATCCTTGAGGTCCACGTAGAAACTCTTGTTCCATTGCATTGTATGACTTTGTTGTATTTACTACAAACTTTGTTATAAATCCTACCACAATACTGTCGAGCCAAAAATCTACTGCGCGGGTGAATTTGTTGTTCACCTGCTGTAACTTCTCAATCTATATTGGGGTCCACTCTAACTGTCGGATCCGGTTCGTTGCATGGTTATCCTTAAACCTTAGTATCCATTCCTGCAACAAGTTTGTAAAATCACAGAAAAAGACTTCATGCAAATCAGTAAACACGTATTTCTCAAGAAATTTGCAGGGTGTTACTCTAGGGTTTCTGTTATCTTTCTATGCAAACTCCAGCTCTGTTGTCCTTATCCAACTTATGATCTCTGCTTTTTTGGGATTCCATGGTCTCAACATCCCCTTCTAGTGGCTCATTGCTTTCTTCAGTTCTTTGTCTTCTTTAATATTCCCTTGATCCGCCTCCCGCAGATCTTTCATATCTTTTAACATATCTTCAACATAACTCATCTACTCAATCCTCTACTATTCCTACCAATGGAAACAAAACCATTTGTTGGCTATTTATATATCCTATCTGAGTTTGTATTGAGTGACCCAGGGTTCATGTCTGTTCGGGGTTCCAATAAAGCCTCTAAAACTATCGTCCCTCCTGGTAAAACTAGAAGGCAATGTAGCGCACAGGGTGGACTGCACCGTCTCACCCGAGATAGTCTTAATGGGTGGCTACAATACTCAGGTGTTTGCAGCTTAGGATTGAGTGGAGAATATGAGAACTATACGCCGAGATTTCTATTATAACTTATTAATGCAATACACTGTCATTGCGATTACGTAGGAAATATAACAACTCATTGATTTAGCATATCAATAACTACCGAAGACAATAAATAAACACATGCATTCAATTACACAACACAAGATTTATCGTGGTTCACCCCCTCCTAGGCTACGTCCACAAAGATATGGCTCTTAGCTCTTTTATTATAGTAGTTTTTAAACTGCAGCGTCGTGCGCTTTACAACTCTTCTCAGTTGGGTTGAGATCTATTATGAGGCAGACTATATTGCACCATGATCCTCAGCCCGTATCTAACCCTCAAGATATACCCTCCTCAATCCTCTCTAGCTCAACAACTTACAAAATTATGTCATACAACAAAATATTACATCCCATCCGCTTCCTCCTATCTGTCTCTCTATATCAACCAACTCATCTATGAGACCTAGGTATCTATATTTATACGTTTTTGGCTTGCCAGCCATTACAATACATTGCAAAAACCCTAACCCTAATTTCGTTAGGTCTTCCATGCCTGCACGAGTGCTTCTTTTCCTTCTAGCTGTCGCTTTTCTCGTCCATTCCTTCTTTCCCAAAATCGCTATTCTTTCCGCTTTGGCCTGCATCCAACATTAGTGAAATATTGGCCTTTCTTACAATTTAAACGATGGGTTATGGGTTGCCTTAAGAATTTAGGAAGCTATGGATTTAAGGAATAAAAAAAAGACATGAGTTCTAATATGTCTTTAGTGATTTTTTTAATTAGTGATATTTTAATTGAATCCTACTAGGCTACTTCTATTATGGATTAATTATAAGAAAGAAATTTATATAGATCAATCAGAAAGAATATTGTTGGTGATTCAACAAAATTGTTAGTAGGTATTTCTTTTAGATTATTCAATGTTAATTTTTATTAATGTCTTTGATTTTAGATAGATATCATTTTATTTCCATCATTCATATGAGCTAATTCTATTGATGTTCTTATGTTATACCCATTTAAACGCTACTTGAATATGTATTATGACTTGTCATGATGTCTATGTTGAGTAAAAAAAAAAAGTAAAATATATATAACAAACAACAATAAATATATTGCTAATTGTTGAAGTCACTTATCATGTGTTGAGTACAGAGGGAATATTACATATGATAGCAGATCGAGAGTTTAGTATTTTGATAGATCCGGGAGCTACTAAGTGTTTTATATCTAGTTTTGTGCTCAAAAGAATTAAGGTGAAGGAAATTGAACAAGATGAGTTTAGATATGTAGAATTGGCATCTGGAGCCAAACAAAAAGTTGGAGGAAAGGTTAATGATTGTAAAATTAATTTGGGTGAATTCGTTGCTAGTGTAAACCTTTTTGTCACAACCTTGGGATCCTACGACGTTGTGATTGGAATGGATTGATTAGAATCTCACAACGTGATACTTAATTGTTAGACGAAAATATTAAGCTTAATTGATGATTTGGGACAAAACAAATTAATTGTAGGGAAAAAACAAGGAGTGTCGCTAAGATTTATTACTTCCCTACAATTGAATAAAAATATACGCAAGGGATGTAGGTTGTACTCCATATTATCTCTTAACGAAAATGGTGGTATGGGAATATTTGAAAACTTCCTAGTAGTATTAGAGTTTGTTGATGTTTTTCCTGAGGAACTAACAGGTTTACCGCCGAAAATAGAATTGGAATTTACTATAGATCTAAAACCTGGAAAATAACCAATTGTAAGAACACCATATCATATGTTGACACCTGGATTACAAGATTTAAATATGCAATTGAAGGATTGATTAGATTTTGTACTTATACATCCAAGTGTATCACCATGGGGTGCACTAGTAATTTTTGTAAGAAAGAAGGATAGATCATGGAGGCTTTGCATTGACTATCATCAATTAAAAAAATCCACGATCAAGAATCAGTAGTTGTTACCAAGAATTGATGACTTACTTTATCAAATGAAGGGGGTGACCATATTTTCAAAGATTGATTTGAGATTGGGATATCACCAGTTGAAAATCAAAGAGGAATACATTCCTAAAACATTCCTAAAACACCATTTAAGAGAAGATTTAGACATTTCAAATTTACTGCATTACCATTTGGATTGACAAATTCCCCTGGTATATTCATGAGTTTAATGAATGGGGTATTTCGTGAATACTTGGACTAGTTAGTACAGGTATTTATTGATGAAATATCAATTTACTCTTGGAAAAAAGAGGATCACGATGAACATCTGAGATTAGTTTTGTAGTGTTTACGAGAAAAGAAGTTGTACAGAAAAATGTCGAAATGTTATTTTTATCATACATGGATTCATTATTTGGGACACATTATTTATATAAAAGGTATCACTGTGGATCCAACAAAGGTATACACTATCATGGAATATCCAACATCGACGAACGTACAAGAGGTGCACAGTTTTATGGGATTAACAGGTTACTATCGACGTTTCGTCGAATGATTTTCAAAAATAGCAAATCCAATTATAGAATTGCAAAAGAATAATAAGAAATTTGTTTGGTCAGAGAAATGCATTGAATAATTTTAGAATCTTAAGGAAATATTAACAACAACACCAATATTAAAAGTTTTAGATATGGAAAAGGAATTTTTAGTATGCACGGACGCATCCAAGGAAGGATTGGGTGGAGTATTAATGCAAGAAGGTTGAGGTATCACATACATTTCAAGGAAACTAAGAAGGTATGAAGATAATTGTGCAAGATACGATTTGGAATTATTATTGATTTTTTATGCATTACGAGTTTGGAGACATTACCTTATTGGACGAAAATTTGAGCTGAAAACTTACCATAGTGGATTGAAACACATTTTCACATAGAGTGACTTGAACGCACGATAAAGACGTTGGTTAGAACTTTTAAGTGAGTATGATTTTGAGATCACATACATTAAAGGAAAAATCAATAGAGTATCAAATGCATTGAGTCGATGACCACACATCTTCTTGGTAATTCCACTAAAAACAAACCTCCGAGAAAATATTTTAGCGTTACATATTTATGATGACTGGTTCAAGGAAGTAAAGGACAATATCGGACAAGATACCATGATGATACCTAGATATGAGGGTTACTCTTCAGACAGTGACGATCTATTGATATATAATGGCATAATTTATGTACCACCAAATGAGGAATTGATAAATTTTATGTTGAATGAAGCTCATCGAGCAGTGTATATGGCTCGTCCAGGAGTCACAAAAATGAAGGCAGATATTAAACCACTATTCTTTTGGAAAGGAATGCAATCTTATATAGTTAACTATGTGGACATATGTCTTGAATGTCAGCAAGTGAAGGTTGAACATAGGCATCCATTGAGATTATTACAACCACATGCGATTCCTAAATCGAAATGGGAAGTTATATCGATGGATTTTATTGTTGGATTTCCATTGACGACAAGGAGACATGATTCTATTTTTGTGCTTGTTGAAACTTTGACGAAGAGTGCGCATTTTATCCCAGTTCATATGACATATCGAGCACCTAACATAGCTAGAATTTTTGTTAATGAAATTGTGAGATTGCATGGTGTACCCAGGAAGATAATATCCAATCGAGGATTAGTATTCACTGGAAGTTTTTGGACTAGTTTCCAAGAGGCTTTGGGAATGCAATTAAATTTTAGTACGATGTATGTAATGGATCAACAGAAACAGTTGAAGAATTTTTAACATTGGTAGAATTTACATACAACAACAGTTATTAGAGTTTAATAAATATGGCACCTTTTGAGTTTCTATACGGACGACTGTGTCAGACACCTTTGAGTTGGGATCAACTAGAAGATAGGGTCCTAGTGGGATGAGAAGTGATCCAGGAAATGTAAGAGAAGATGTGAACTATAAGGAAAGGGATCAAGGAAGCGTAAGACTAACAAAAGAGTTATGTGGATGCACATCGTATTGACCATAGTTATGATATTGGTCATAAATTGTTTTTGTGGGTGAAACCACATAAAATTTCGATTAATTTTGGAAAGGGTGCTAAACTATCTCCAAGGTTTGTGGGACCTTTCGAGGTAGTATAAAATAAAGGACACATGGCTTATTGACTAGCCTTACCTGATTATTTGAAGCGTATTGACGCAAACCCCCCTTCTCTCATAAGGGTTGTGCGACCTCCCAGTCTAGGATCGATCAAGAAGTTGAGTCTGATTGACTCTTCGGGTCTCTACTAGACCCCAAACCCACTTACATAGGTCCTTTTTCCAAAGACGTTGGTCGTATTAGATCTGCGGGCCCTCTCCTGAGTGTTTTTCAAACCTCAATGCCAAATGGGTGTTGGCTCTACTCTAGCTAATCCCTTTCCTTCACATGACCATGGTTGTGACCACTCACCTAATCAACAGGCATGTCACGATAGTGTATCGGGTCTTCACATGTGAGTCACCCTAACTCTCCCGATCTCCAAAACCCTGAAATACCAATATTTTGGAGCACCAAATCAACGGTCCACAATTCCCACGATCCAACGGTCCTGATATCCTTTTCTCCTATCGGAACTTCACAATTTGCGAAGTTGGAACACTGCTCACCTCCCTTCTCCCGATATCTGAACTCCCGATATCTCCCTGGGAAACTAACGGTCCAGATTTCTCCTTGATTCGACGACTAAGATCAAATTGTGAACTCAGATTTCACGAGTTCCTAGAACTCCTACTTCCGATTCTCCGAGTTGTGAACTCCCAACAAGACCAGATCTACAGTTCAACTCCCTCCTCCAATCGACGACTGTGATCAAATTGTTATTTTGCAATTCACGAGTTCTTATGACTCTGCCTTTAACTTATCTGAGTCACGAGTCAACGAAACATTGATCTCTCACCACGTGTCCCCCTTGATGGACAGTTCCAATGATTTAGGGATTTTGTAACCCCGCTCCTCTGATGTACTTTCAAATCTTATCGTTAGTGCACTTTATCTTGATCGGGCGGCTACGATTATTCTGCAGTCAGACTAAATGACTGAGATATTTCCTCCTCTNCGGATGGTCCATATCTTTCCCCTTGGGATTGTGCTTTCTTCAGACTTAGAAGATTTTCGAAGGATTCAAAGGCCTCGACCTTTATCCTTCCCGCGAGTCTGTTCTTGGATCACGTTAACGCTTATGAAATGTGTTATTCCTTCTGAGCTTGGTCTTGTGAAGAATTTGACTTCCTGCGAACTCCTTGCATTTCATGGATTTCGATAACTCAAATCCGAAGGATTTCTCGAAGAGAAAATCCTCTCGCCCTCCTAGCCTTCTCCTTTCCTGGTTCTTCAAATTTTGCAAAGTCCCTTCGAAACTTAGTTGAATCTCAGATCTTTGCACTCCTTGCACCAGATCTTTACGTAAGGTTCAAATTCTTGTAGACAACTATGCACGCCTTACACCGGTCTCTTTGCACTCCTTGCAAAGGGAAAGTTTCATGCTATCTCTTCTGAGATTCGAAAATGAAACATATTCCGTCAATGCACTCCTTGCATTCTGTGTGCACACCTTGCACCACTCGACAGAAGAGAAACACTTGAAACTTATCCTAACATTCAGAATTCCTTCTACTCATAACGAAATTCATTCATTCATTCATGAAAACACAATAACAAAGAATTGAAAAACAATGTCCACACCATGCATTGGGTCAATTTTTCTCTGTTATATTCATAAGTGAAAATGGCTACAACTGTGATCAAAACAAAAATTGAAAAATCATAAATCTCCTACTAACTTGCAACTATCTAACTTGCAGTTATCTACCCTGCAGCCAGCCTCATTTGGGCGTACAAGACCTCTATTTATCTTAGAGGGATCTTAGGGTTTCCCCTCGCTACTTGTCTACATTACAACCTATCCTACGACTATTTTAGTGTAGTCGCATTACAGAGCCGGAGTGGAGACTCCCGCTTCACTCGCGATCACTCAAGTGTGCCTCAAAAGATTTTTTTGATGCTGAGTTAAGGCGTACTTCAAAATGTCTACTGCAACTTCCAGTGTTGAGATTCTGTATAGGCTCCCAAACGCTGATAGGTCTTACTCTGTGTGCTTGCCAGCGATGCTTCTACATCATGCTCCCCTTGACAAAAATTCATGGACTCCTGTCCATGAGCTCCTATATCGACTTTCCATGCTTCTGAATAGCAGCTTCAGTTTCCCAACTGGCATCTTCTATTGGGTGTCCCTTTCACTTGACCAGATATTCAAAATAGGTCTTCCTCCTGGTCTTTTTTTCGATCCTCTAATCAACAATCTTCTCCATCTATGGATTTTCTGCTATAGGCATTTTCCTCTCCCACTGGATCTTATCTTGATATTTTGACCCTTTTGTGTCATATTTCCTGTAAGGATACAGGTCAGAAACATTGAATATGGGTGATATGCCCACATCATCTGGTATCTCAATCTCATAGGTGTTTGCATCAAAATTCCTCAAGATCTTACATGGTACTATCTTCCTCATCTTTAACTTGTTATATGTCCCCCTAGGGAACCTTTATTTCCTGAGATGTGCTAGAACCTGATCTCCCACTTCAAATTGAAGTTCTTTGTGACGTTGATCAACTCTGTTCTTGGACTCCTAATTAGAACTCTACAACGGTCCTCTGATCTGGTTATGGAGCTTCTTCATTTCTGCAACAAAATCTTCTTCTCCTGCGCTCCTGATCTCACTCTGTTCCAAGTCTCTCAAATTAGATACTCCCCTTGGTTGCATTCCATACAATATTTGGAATGGGCTCTTTTCAGTGCCCCTATTTGGTGAGTCATTGTATGCAAATTCCGCTTGTGGAAGAATCTGATCCCACTGGTTATGGTGCTCAGTAACTAGACTCCTCAATAGGTTTCCCAAACTTATGTTTACCACCTCTGTCTGTCCATATGTTTGAGGGTGATAAGTTGAGCTGAAGCACAAATCTGTCCCCAACTTCTTTCATAGTGTTCTCCAAAAGTGACCAACAAATTTTATGTCTTTGTCTGAGACAATGATTCTGGGTGGGCCGTGAAGTCTTATAACTTCCTTGAAAAACAGATTTGCAACATGCATTGCATCACTGGTATTCTAGCATGGGATAAAATGTGCCATCTTTGAAAATATATCCACCACCACAAATATGGAATCAAAATCTCTTTGGGTTCTTGGTAGTCCCAACACAAAATCCATGATTATTGCATCCCAAGACCTCTCTAGTATTGACAATGGTTGATACAATCCAGTGTTCTGTCTTTTCCCTTTTGCATGCTGGCAGATTCTGCATCTATTCACAAACTTTATCACCTATGTTCTCATACCTGGCCAATAGTATGAGTTTCTCAACTGTGCAAACATTTTATCATGGCCAAAATGTCCAGCCAATCCTCCACTATGCTTTTCCTTCAGAAGATTATCCCTCATTGAGCATTTTGGTATACACAACTAATTTCCCTTGAACAACAATCCCTCTTGAATCATATACGCTATCCAATGGCTTCTGTCTCTCAGCACAAGATTTGCACATGCTACATTGAAATCTGTATCATCACAATACATGTCCTTAAGGTGTTCAAACCCCAAGGTCTTCACCTGAAATTCCTGTAGAATCAAGCATCTCCTACTTAATGCATCAACAACTTTGTTAGCATTCCCAGCAATATGTTTTATGACAAAAGTAAAATTCTGCATAAACTCAACCCATTTTGCATGCCTCTGATTCAATTTTTCTTGTCTGGCTATGAATTGTAAAGCCTGGTTATCGCTCTACAAGACAAATTCCTATGGGACAAGGTAATGTATCCACTTCTTCAAGGATTGAATTATGGCATGAAAATCCTTATCATACGTGGAGTATTTTCTCTTGGTATCATTCAATTTCTCACTGAACTTGGCAATAGGTCTATTATCCTAGCTCAAAACTGCTCCAATTGCAACTCCACTTGCATCACATCTCACCTTAAATGTCTTTTCAAAATTCGGCAAGACAAGAATTGATTGTTCTGTTATTTTCTCCTTCAGTATATTGAAGCTCCCCTCGGCCTCCTTTGTCCATTTAAAATACTTGTGCTTCTTCTTCACTGTATCCATCATTGGCGTACAAATTCCACTAATGTCTCTGATGAAATTCCTATAGAATCTCTCTAATCCATGGAAGCTTCTTACTTCAAACATGCTCCTTGGTGACGACCATTCTTTGATTTCTTTCACCTTCTCAGGATCCATCTTCAGTTCATTTGAAGAGATCACAAAACCCAAGTAAATGAGTTATGTCTTCATAAAAGAGGACTTCTTTAGATTTATCAATAGCTTCTCCTGTTGTAGTCTCCTCATCACTAATTTTAGGTGCCTCAAATTCTCCTCTTTAGTCCTGCTAAAGATCAGTATATCATCCAGATATACAACCGCAAACTTGCCAATGAAATCTTTCAGTATTTCATTCATCATCCTCATAAAAGTACTCAGGGTATTTTTTAAGCCAAATGGCATAACAAGACACTCATACAAACCTTAATTTGTCTTAAAGGTTGTCTTCCAATCATCACCTCCTCTCATTTTAATATGGTGATATCCACTTTTCAAATCTATTTTGGAAAAGAAATTTGCTCCACTTAAACAGTCCATTAAATAATCCATTCTTGGTAAAGGAAATTGATACATGATGGTGATCTGGTTAATGGATCTTGAGTCTGTACAAATTCTCCATCCTTCATCCTTCTTTGGACTCAACATAGTTGGTACTGCGCATGGACTCAATCTCTCTCTAACCAAACCCTTGTCTAACAATTCCTGGACTTGGTTCTTCACTTCCTCATTCTCTCAAGGTGTAAACCTGTATGCTGCTTTGTTTGGAAGACTTGCTCCTGGTATCAAGTCAATATGGTGACTAATACTGCTGATGGGTGGTAATAAGTTAGGTAACTCATCCACCACTATGTTAGCAAAATTATCCAACAATTCTTGAACTTCTTCAGGAAAATCCTCCATCGAAGTACTTGTAAGGATAACTATATGCTTCCTTACCATAACAAACTACATCTCATGTTCTTCCTTGACTTCCTTCAGGAGTTCCTTCCCACTCATGAGAATTATACTTGTGATGGCCTCCTCTTTCACTTTCTTCTGCTCTATTGGCAGGAACATGTGTGTCCTACCATTCTTTTCTAATGTGTATGTATTTGTCCTCCCATCGTGAATGATATTCATGTCAAACTACCATGGTCTTCCCAAAAAAATATGGCATACATCCATGGGAATTAGTCTGTCTTTAGTCTTGCAAATTGTCCTGAAGAGACTATTCCTCTGCACTAGCCTTTCAACTTCTGCCTCTGGTTTCAAGAGAACTTTCCTCAACATCAGGGATATCCCATCCTCTACTCCTTCTACTTCAACATCTCTTCTATGTGCTTCTGAAATGTGAGCTTCACCTCCTCTTTCGTTCTTTTTCTCGGGGCATTCCCAAGTCATGTGTCTTGTATTTCCATAGGCATAGCATCTTATGTCTCATCCTCCTCTTCTTCCTCTTCCTCTAGAAGAAATTCGTCCACGACCCTGTCTTCCTCGGGAATTTTCTCCTCTTTTCGAGTGACTGTGTGGTTTCTCAGGCTCTTCCTTAGACTTGTGTGCTCTATCATGGGTAACTCCCTTACCTCTGTTTGGGATAGGGCCTTTACTCCTTCCTCATTGGTTTTCTTTTCTGGCCAACTTCTCCTCTGCCTTCAGTGCGAACTGATAAGAATCATCCACTATCCTTATTGACATCATGATGAGATCATCCTAGATTTCATATCTCAGGCCATTTATATATGTAGCAACTTTTTATTCATCCTTCTCCCTTTGTCCAGTTCTGATGTTCAGCCTATAGAATGCCTCTGTGTACTCCTTAACTGTCATCCCTTTTTGTCTCAGGTTCTGCATTTTCCTGAACAGATTGATCTGATAATCTTTGGGCATGAACTTATCCTTCAACTGGGCTACCATTCTGTCCCAATTATTTATCTTCTGCTTTCCCTTGCTTCTCCTTTCAGCCTACAATTTATCCCACCACAGTGTTGCATGTCCTTTGAGCCTAGTGACAACCTATTTCACATTTCTCTCTTCATCAACATCTTCAGAGTCGAAATGATTGTCCATGGATCTTATCCAATCCAACAGCTCTTCAGCACCTAAATGTCCTTCATACATTGGGACCTGTATCTTGGTTTTGCCTCCCAATCTAACAACTTCTCTCAGCAAGTGTTCTTCGGCAACATCCTCTCCTGCAGCTTCTTTGAATTCTACTACTTCACTCTCTACATCGTTGATGTCTCCAGTATCAGGTGCTCGTTTCTGTGGTACTTCCATCGCCTCTAATATTTCATGAAGTTCTCGCATCTCCCTTTCTACAACTCGATTGACTAAAGATGCTTCCTCTCGTCTCCTTGGTTGCATTGTGTTGACTGTCTGTTTCAAACAGAGTACAACTTTGAGTTCTTCTGTCTCCTCTCCTTTTCTTGTTGTCTGTACGAAAAACTTCTGATATGATACCACTTGACGCAAACCCCCTTTTCTCCTAAGGGCTGCGCGACCTTCCGGTCTAGGATCGATCAAGAAACTGAGTCTGATTGACTCTCTGAAACTCTACTAGACCCCAAACCCACTTACACGGGTCATTTTTCCAAAGACACAGGTCATATGAGACCCATGGGCCCTCTCCTGAGCGTTGTTCAAACCTCAATGCTAAACATGCCCTAGCTCTCCTTTGACTAAGATCTTTCCTTCACGTGACCACAACTGTGACCACTCGCCTGATCAAAAGGTGTGTCATGACTTTGCGTATCAGTTCTTCACATGTGAGTCACCCTGACTCTCCCGACCTATGAAACCCCGAAATACCAATATTTCAGAGCGCCAAATCAATGGTCCACAATCCCCGTGATCCAACGGTACAGATGTTCTTTTCGCCTATCAGGACTTCACGTTTCACGAAGTTGGAGGATCGCTCACCTCCCTTCTCCCAATATCTCCCTGGGCAACTAAAGGTCCATATTTCTCCTTGATCCGATGACTCAGATCAAATCACGAACTCAGATTTCACGAGTTCCCAAAACTCCTACTTCTAATTCTCCGAGTTGCGAACTCTTGACAAGACCAGATTTACGGTTCAGCTCCCTCCTCTGATCGACAACTGCGATCAAATCACGATTTCGGGATTCACGAGTTCTTATGAATCTACCTTTGACTTCTCTGAGTCACGAGTCAACGAAAAACTAATATCTCACCACGTGTCCCCCTTGATGGACAGTTCTAATGATTTCAGAATTTCATAACCCCGCTCCTCTGATGTACTTTCAAAGCCTATCGTTGGTGCACTTTATCTTGATCAGGAAGATACGATTCTTCTATGCTCATACCGAACGACTGAGATCTTTCCTCCTCTGCACTTGCTCCTCCCTATATGGATGTTGATCGGACGGTCCAGATCTTTCCCCTTGGGCTTGTGTTTTTTTCAGACTCAGAATATTTTCAAAGGATTTAAAGGCCTCAAACTTTATCCTTCCTACGAGTTCGTTTCTTGGATCTCATTAAGACTTATGAAAAGAGTTATTCCTTCTGAGCTTGGTCTTCTGAAGACTTCGAATTCCCGCGCACTCCTTGCATTTCAAGGATTTTGATAACTCAGATCCGAAGGATTTCTCGAAGAGAAACTCCTCTCGCCCTCCTGGCGTTCTCCTTTCCTGGTTCTTCAACTTCTGCAAAGTCCCTTCGACATTTAGTCGAATCTTGTATCTATGCACTCCTTGCACCAAATCTTTATGCAAGGTTCAAATTTTTGCGGACGACTGTGCACGCCTTGCACCAGTCTCTTTGCACTCCTTGCAAAGGGAAAGTTTCGTGCTATCTCTTTTGAGCTTCGGAACCAGAATAGATTTCATAAACACACTCCTTGCATTTTGTGTGCACACCTTGCACCACTCGACAGAAGAGAAACACTCGAAACTTATCCTAACATTCACAATTCCTTCTACTCATAAAAAAATTCATTCATTCATTCATGAAAACACAATAACAGAGAATTGCAAAAAAATGTCCACACCATGCATTGGGTCAATTTTTCTCTGTTATATTCATAAGTGAAAATGGCTACAACTGTGATCAAAACAAAAACTAAAAACTTAGAAATCTCCTACTAACTTACAGCTATCTAACTTGCAACTATCTACCCTGAAGCCAGCCTCATTTGGGCATATAAAACCTCTATTTATCTCAAAGGGATTTTAGGGTTTCCCCTGGCTAATTGTCTACATTAAAACCTATCCTACAACTATTTTAGTGCAGGCGAATTACAAAGCTGGAGTGGAGACTCCTGCTTCACTCGCGATCACTCAAGTGTGCCTCAAAATATTTTTTCGACGCTGAGCTAAGGCATACTTCAAAATGTCTGTTGCAACTGGTAGCGTTGATATTCCGTATAGGCTCCCAAACATTGATAGGTCCTTCTCTGCATGCTTTCCAGCGATGCTCCTGCATCACGTATGCACGATGTGTTTAATTTTTTAGTTTTACATCATTATATTTCAGATCCGTCGCATGTTATTGATTTGATTTCATTGTTGGTATCGAACGAGGGTGCTCTCATAGCGAAACCAATCCACATATTGGACCATCGCACTCGACCAATACGACGTCGATTGGTCAATCGGGTCAAGGTCCAGTGGGACAGTTATAGTCCACTTTCTTCCACTTGGGAGGACACACATGAGATGCGTCAATAGTTTCCATATATATATTGAGAGTTTGATATATAGATTAGTAACAACTATATTATTTTTTTCTTTGGCAGACTATATAAAATTCAGGATGAAGTTTAAAACAAGAGGGAGTGTATGTAATACCCAGTTTTCATCGACCACATTTTCATAACAGTGATTATTCTTTGAGGACACTTGCATGCAATTGATACGGTTATACATGGTACATTATGATTATTTGATTTGGTTTATGAGTTTATGATATGATTGAATATTGAAATTTCATGTGTTATTAATATTGATGTATACCATTGATATGTATTATGATGAGGTTTCATGAGTGTGCAAGAAATGTGACATGAGGAGGATGTTCATGGCATCGACATACTTCCTTGGACTCTGGATTGAGTCAGGGAGTGGACTATTGACTTTTATTATGAATACTTGTTTTTATTACACATGTATTATGATGATTTCAGTTATGGATTTCATGTATAATAGTTATTAATATTATCTTTGTTAGTGGATGCAGGCATGGTGACGCTTGATAATATGACTCACATATGGATTAAAGGGTCCATACATAGATATCAGATGGATGAGGGAGATGTGTGATAGCGTCCTTGTCACAACCTACTAGCACTCCCACCGTGACCTGAACTAAAGGTTAATGACTACCTTGTTCCTGATAGGTTCACGATGTCGTGAGGGAAGACTGAGACAGTCTCTCACGAGTATTTCTGAGGGATGCGCAATAAGGAATATTCCTTATTCCTGAATAATCTCTCAGTTTCACACAAGGTTGATAAGTGGAGTATTGAATCCAAGCATCAAACAACTTCCAAACTAAGTCAAATGGTGAGTGGCACCCTTGGAGCATGTTGGTGTGTTTTGAAGGGCACGTTGCATGAATAAATTAATGAGTTTATAAAAATCTAGAAGACCTTAGAGAATAAAATGAATACTTATATTATGATAGAAAGGATAATGCAATTTATATTAATTAATAAACAGGAAACATAATAAAATCTAAGTCTAATTGTTATGCCTAAATGAATTTTATAGAAATGAGTCTAAGGGAATTTAGACTGATTAAAATCTAGAAAAGAGAGAATAAAAATTAAGACGTGTGCACAATGGGTGCATGAAATTAATAAAAAGAAATTATTTCATGAGAGAATGGGTTGTCAACATAGAGTTAGAATCCTAAGTTAATCTAGACTCTAAATCCTAACTAATAGAACAGTCATAATCAAACTCCAATTGTAAATTAGTTAGGAGACACAATAAAAGATAAACTGGGGAACTAAGGGACAACTAGGGGAAAATCTAGGAACTAATTGTGGATGTGAGGGAAAATGCATAATTTATTTAATTAAAAGAAATTAAAAACATGTGAAACTGGAGGAAAGTGTGACATGTGTTGAGGGTGAATAATATCAAATATAATTATTAAAAATTATTTAAATATGCATGAATTGACAAGTGTCAAGATAAACTTTCTTATAAAAAGAAAGAAGAGTAAGGAGGAAAGGATCCTATTGTTTAGATAACTAAAATTTTGTAAAAAAAATATTGTGACTAATTTACTTGTGTTAGTTGGGCAGCAAGCTTTGCAAAAAAGTGAAAGCCTCTCCTTTCGAGGGAAAACTTGAGCTATAGTTATGAAATTCTTTGTGTGACCCCTTTGCAACTTGGGGGCTTAAGGGGGAAGAAGAGTATCCCTAGCATTTTCTAGGAGGTACTAATGAAGTTGTTCGATTAGCAAGAAAAGGACAGGCGCAAGATTCCAAGTTAACAACTCAAGATCATCCTCATATTTACTCTCCAGGTTACGATATTTTAATGGTTCTAGTTATTTTATAATTTATCAAATAGTTATTTAGTCTTCTTCTGATTTGATTTTCATGAACATATT
>JASDQU010505550.1:25413-45868 GCA_032191745.1 Picea mariana | reverse complement strand
AAGACTCTATTTCTGTAAATATATATATATATATATATATATATATATATATATATGTGTGTGTGTGTGTGTGTGGGGGGGGGTTGGAATTCTCTACCATTCCGTAGGGATGTGTGAAAGTAGGTGTGATAACGCTTTGTTCAGAACCCCAACGCTCAGTGTCATCTGATGAAACTGACATTAACCAGTGGTATCAACATATACTTGTACAAGAACTGTTATACGCAGATGACATTGAAGTTAATGTCATTGAAATAAACGTTTAATGTGAATATTTAATAATATCATTGATGTTGTAGTAGGTATGTGTTCAGAATAGACTTAGTTCCTTCCGGGGATCATTGGGGTTAATATTGCAATTAAACCAAAATGAAAAGATGTAAATATAATATCAATTATATTCTATATTACGATATTTGTGTTGCCACTGGTGGTATTCGTTAGTTTTACAGCTAGCTAGTTCGTGCTTGAGTAACCTCAGTTCGACACGACATAATTCATTGCAAGTTAACCTATGACCAACTCGACTGATGTTGTGACGTGTTAAATTAATTTCAGTCTATTCGTTCAAAATTTGAACATCCAGGCCTTAATCGGATGAATTTGTTCTCTTAGATTTAGGTTGGTATCTAGTACACCACTATTGGTTTCGCTTCTAATGAATTCTCATTTATCTCAACCGGAGTATTGACTAAGAGTCGAGTTGTCTGAGAGAACCCTTATAAATTTCCTTTGGCTGAAAATCGAACAAGAACCTAGAATAGTTTGGTTCCTACGAATAAGGATGATTGGATATTGATCAACGAGATAGAAAAAGTTGATAATAGAATTAAAAAATAATCGAGAAGTCGTTTCCTAACTTAAAATGTTAACGACAGTTGTGATAATTAAATGCTTTGATTTAAACACTTAAATTGTATTCTAGATGGAGAGAAATTCAAGTCGACCCTTGTCATATTTCATTAATGTTAATAACTCAAGAAGGATTGAAAGGTGATTGGTTAACTATTGATTGATTTTTTTTGTATAAAGTTTTTGTGGGCACTCCCTTGACGCACAGGATTTTGGATAATTGTAAAATTATATTCGACCCCTTTGTGATAAATATGGTCTCTTGTAACTTGTAGTTTAGAACCGTCGATGGTGTATACAGATAGTATAACACCATTAATTTCCTTTCCCTTAGGCTAGCGAAGAACTCCTTTACTTTCTATAAATTAATCCTAATTGGACTAAGTTATTCTTGAAAGGAATAGGCGCTTATTTGTTGTTACAGTAACGAAATTTGATCGAAGGATTCATCAAGTAATAATTTTTCTATCTACGATATGAACGACCAATAATAATCAATAACATTTAATAATTATTAGTAGTAATCAAAGTAAATAATAAGAAAGTCATATATATATATATAGTCATAATAATTTTAGAATTATTAAATTAAATGCTTAATGAAAGAAAACAATATAAATTAAAAGAATTATTTGCTATTCTATATGAAGATTTACTTGTTAATGTTGATATCAAGGACCTATAACGATGAGTTTTTATATCAATGATTTACTAAATGACTTTTATTTAATAAAATAAAAGGTAAAAGACACGGTTTTACTAATTAATTTAATGATCCTCTTAGAATATAATTTACAACTTGCTCTTGATACAATTAAATTAATGCACAAGTTGTGTAACCTGAGATAAGGTAGTGTAATGACCCTTGTCGTTACTACAACATGTGATGCATAACAAGTGCATTTTTTTTTTGTGTGTGTAGGAAAGTAGTAACGACAATACACTCAAATATCATAACATGATGACAAACACAACGCATGAAATCACGCAATAACATAACGACTTATCATACTAGCACATCATGCAGTTGGAAGCAACATACAACATTCAATCAGACGAAAATAAAAACGACTACCCGCTCGTCCTACCCTGCAAGGTTAGGAACTCCAGGACACATAAAAAATGCTTAAGCCCAGGTTCCCATCGATTTTGACCATTCAAGGTCTGAAGGCTAACGACTGTTTTGAGAAACAAGGAGGTGTCTATATCTCGCCCATCAAAAGCAATACCACCACGCCTACTAGGCTAAAAGAAACATCAATCAATCCGAACGCAACAGCTTTAACGACACAAGTAACTTTAACAACACAATCACATTAATGTTACCAAACAATCACAACCTTACAAAAACAACATCATCCACATCGGGAGGCACATGACCCTAAGCCAGGTTTCATATGCTTTCATCGATCAATGCGCGCATTGATCCCATCAAGGAATCGTGTTGCCTCACTGCGACAAGCGCAATAGTAAGTAAGGCGCAAACTTAACTAGTCCTAAACCTTTAAATAATGACACAAAAACCATACGCCAAAATTTCAAAACTTAACTGTCATACCTTACACGAAATCTATAACGAGATCACTCCAATCAATCGAGCTAAACGAGGCGTGAGGTAACTAAATTTAATACAGGTTTGGAATTGGGCAACAATCTATATGTATCTCATTAACATTTTACCATCATGAGACCGTTCCAAGCACCTTATATCCAACATCAACCTAAAGTTAAAAGCATATAATAACACTTACCTACCTCGTTTAAAATATAACAAGGCTTGACCGTGATTATCTTCCTTAGCACCAGTTATAGCAATGCAATGCTTTTCCTGAAATATAAAATATAACAATACTCTTCTTAAAATATAACAATACTTTTTGGCCCCAACCATTCTATTGCATGTAGTAGCATGAGCCCAAATGCATGAGTACGAGAACAAACAAGTTGTTGGAAAGACTTGAACATTGGTGGAGTCTATATTATTTATTTGATTTCATCGATTAAACTAAAAATTGTTATTTTATTTAAACATAATATTTGATCAATCATCCACCCTATAAAATGAAATTCATCTTATCATATCTTCTATGCAATAGAGGATGATACTTTTCACTCCCCACTCAAATAAGAAAAATCAAAATATTTAAAAAAAATTGAAGCTCTAGATCAAAATATTTGAAAAGATAAGGAACCACTTTCTCTTAAGAAATAATAAATAATATTCAAGGGTTTAAAAAAGGTTTTGAAATTTTAGGAAAGTTAGGCAACCAAAATTGTTTCTTGAAAGCTAAAATAAGATTGAATACTTTTTAGAACATTTATTTATTATCTACAATCATTATCTATTCACTTATCCTTAAGCGAAGGCGTTGTTCTAAAACATTTAAAAATTTCACTGTCAATATATGGTGTTGTTCTAACTATCAATTATTACAAGCAACCAACACAATTTCCAATGTTGTGGCCATTCCACGAGTCCCTAAGTAAAATCTAATCCGGATTAAGTTAACTATTACTTGTAAGGAAAGATAGCTTAAAAACTCAACCCAATAAAGGCTTTATTGAACATTCTTACAATCAGTTTTTTTTATTTGGCCACTTCAACGGATTATCTTTCTTTTTCCATTATTCTATAATATAATCACCTTTGGATGAKACAGGGTGCATTGTCTGCGTTTAACAAAGGGTTCCCCACCAGATTCTGAATATTACTGTTGCCATCGAATAAGTGAAGCCTAACGGAAAATACTCCTGTCGGGAACAATTATCTTATTCCTATTGGGAAGTAGAAGGTTACCCAACTGCTTTTTCTCTTCAGGAAGTGATAGTACTGGACCTCAATCTCAACTACTGTTAAAACAATGAAACAAGGAAAAGTGATTAAGTCGCATGGCATACACACACTGCCAGAGCACTCCAGCCCTTACACTGCCAGAGCACTCTAGCCCTTACGCTCTCTGGCCATCACGTTAATGACATTAAATATCATGGCTGCCAGAATTGTTATTGCCCCGGGGATAATAAATTGCAATCAATTTCTGCCAATTCCAGGTGGAAGGACATTGAAGGCAGCGGTCAATTCTCTGAGGCAACAACATGGCGTCGGGAAACAACAAGACTCATATTGTTGAACTATCCAGGCGATAATTCCAAACAGAAAAATAAAAATACACAGTCCACAGAAATTCGAATTTAAAAAGGTTTTAAAGGAAACGCAAACAAAGATGGGATCCAATGCTCGCTCTCGCCGAGAAACGATCGGACAACTCTAGAAAGAAAAACGAAATACAGTCCATCAAATTGCATTATCAATATTTTAAAGGAATCGCAGGCAAGCATGGGATACGGTGTTCAACGATTATAAGAGACAGCTATCAATGAAATTTTTCAACGTATCTAACAATATATGATCAACCAAGAATTTCCAGATACAAGAACTCTCGTTCTATAAGGTAATGGAAGCATTGAAAAGTGGAAAAGAGTGATATTAAACCAAAAATATGAAATAATACTTAAATTGTAGAGCTGGTGAGGCAATATTTGAGTCATGCCATAATCCCAAAAGTGCAAGACACCGTCACCTACTAATGGTTGTCAAGGAGTAGATATCAATGAAGACAACACATAGGCAATGTATTTTGCAGGTATCAAGATCCTATTAGTCTATCCTACGGTTCTGGAGTACTGGAAACAGTGGGGAAGGTGACTTAGCAGTGGACACACTGCAAATTATGCACAACTACAATTTATGTGTATAAATGAAGACAGTTCAGTTGTTTCTAAATTTCCTAACTTAAATGATACAACTCATATTCAAATCAAACAATAGGATAATCCTCAGATTACATACACACAAAGGAGCAACTAAGTTATTCATGAGTTCAGAATAAGTAAAAATGCTTCACATTTCATAAGGAAATAACCAATTTCATTACAACACATATCTTTGTTTCCCTTAAACCATAATCTAGAATCCAGCACCTTGAAGCTCTAATGAAGTCAGAGACATAGTACAAGTGCAACAACTTCTAAACGAAATACGCTACATTATTCATCATCAATAATAATCATATATAGAAAAATTGATTGAATTACAATGAAAATTTACACGTGCATACCGAATCTGAAAGAGAAGAACCCGTATTCATTGTCTCGTGCCTGCGCTCCGTCCAACTCCCGCTTTCCAACCACTGAGACCTCACTGGTACCTCCCAGCCAACGCTAGGGGTACTCTTATTCCCCCTGAGCCCCCCAAGCCACAAAGGGTCCATGCACACAGTACCAGAGAATGCTAGCTCCTAGCTCGCCTCGTAAGGTCGAGATACCACTCATTACCCGAGCTGGGTATCCTAACTCCCACAAGAGAAATTTAGTCTAGATAAAATTCTGGCAACATAACCTTACACAAGCCAGACGTGATCCATACTCCTCCTCCGCCATCCTTTTTATAGAGTTTTCTTAGTGATCAGTTTCTCAAACCCTCATTATTTTATTTTTATTAAATTCAATTAGGACAAACCTCCCCCGTACACATGTCACCCGATCCCTTAGTTTCACTAGAAAATCAATTTATGAATAAATTCTTATTTCCCTCACCCACCGAAAAGCGTTCTTAAAAACGCTCTTCGATGTCTCTTTATTCCCTTACATTTCTTAAATGACTTACGCCTTACTTAAATCCTAGTTGAGTTCATAAATAGAAAGTTCCAAAGGCTAGATTCCTTACTAAGTTAGACATTCCCCTTTTTCTTTTAGTTTCCCCATTCTTTAAGTTTTCATTTTTCTTTAAGTTTCCCATTTTCTTTAAGTTTTCCTTTTTCTTTAAGTTTCCCCTTTTTATTTTTAACTAAGTTCATAATTAACAAGTTTAAACAAAAACAACCATTTACCCTTTTAATAATTTAATCCTCCATTATAATTTTTACTTTAATAAATAATGTTTGAATTTTCTTTACCCCCTTCTTGTTACAAGTCTATTTAGTTTTTTTTTCTTTGTTCACATGTTCTACTTAGACCTAGGTTTTAATTTCACTAGGATGGACGATATTTTTTAAGGGAACAATTAGTTATTAAACTTTACTCATACCATCATCTATTTTAAGTCCGACCAGGTCCTAAGGAGGCATATATTTCTAGGTACTAGGTTTATTAACTTACCCAAGTTAAAACTGTGACGTGCCCTTCAAGACGCACTATGTGCTCCAAGGGTGTCACTCACCTCTTGACTGAATTTGGTAGATGAAAAACCCCTGGAGTCAATACTCTGTCAGGTGATCTTGTGGGAGACTAAGGTACTCTAAGGAATAAGGACCCTTCATTATTGTGTGCCCCTTAGAATCATCATGAGCGACTGTCACAGTCTTCCCCCACGTCATCGTGGATCTCTCGAACTAGGTAATTGTTAACCTACAGTTCGAGCCATGGTGGGAGTTCTTGTAGGCTGTGGCAGGGATGCTGCCACCCCTCTCCCTCAACGTCTCTGGTTGTCATGCGTGACCCTTTTACTCCAAATGTGAGTCTGTTCGGCAATCTATCGTTAACCTGCATCCATCAACGAAACATGTCAACTATAACAATCAACACCACAATATCTAATCATATGTACATATGTCACATCAACAACATTCAAACCCTAACAGTCCACTCCCTGACTCGATCCAGATTCCTAGGAGTTTCATCAATTCCTCGTCATCCTCTAATGTCCAGAGTCCTGCACACGCAGGAGAACCCAGTCAATAGCACATGTCGATGTAAATACAACAAAAAAACTTATCATCAAATCCACAATATCTCATAATCATAATAAAAAAATCCAATAGTATAATGACTCGGATCACTTGCACACAAGTTTCCTCAAAGAATAAGTTCACTCAATGAACGCAAGAGCGGGATGTTACATACACCCCCTCTTTTTTTAAACTTCATTCCGAAGTTTCACAGTATGTACATGCCGAAATAAAGTGTATCACATTATCATATGTCTAGCTATCAAACAAAAATGGAAATCGTTGACGCATATCATATGTGTCGTCCCAGGTCGCCGAGTGTGGACTATAGTTGTCCCACTGGACCTTGACCTGATCTACTGTTCAACATCGTAGTTGTCGAATGCGATGGTCTAGGATGAGGATTGGCTCTATCGTGAGTGCACCCTCGTATGATACTTGCAAGAAAATAATTTCAATGACATGTGTAGGATCACTAACATAATGTCTCAAAATAGATACATGAAAAACATCGTGCATACGACTCAAAGAATCAGGCAAGGCTAGTCGATAGGCCACGGTGCCTGCCTTTTCCACGATCTCGAAGGGTCCCATGAAACTACGAGAGATTTTAGCACCCTTTCCAAACTTTATCGAACTCTTATGTGGGTTCACTCGCAAGAAGACTCGATTGCCAACTTCATAACTACGGTCGACACGATGCGCATCGACATAACTCTTATGTCGATCATGCGCTTCCTTAATCCTTTGTCTTGTTTTTTTCATTTGATATTTCATTTCTTGATCGCTTCTGGTCCCACCAGGACCCTATCCTCAAGTCGATCCCAACTCAAAGGTGTCCGACATGATTTCCCGTAAAAAAACTCAAAAGGCGCCATCTTAATGGTGCTTTGATAACTGTTTTTATATGTAAATTTTTCTAGTGGCAAGAATTCTTCCCAACGCTTATGTTGGTCCATCACATACATATGCAAAATATCTTCCAAGATTTGTTTTGTTCTTTCAGTCTTCTCATCTATCTCCAGGTGATAAGTGGTACTAAAGTTAAGTTGGGTTCCCAAGGCCTCCTGGAAACTAGTCCAAAATCATCCTGTAAACACCAATCCTCGATCGAATATTATCGTCTTAGGAACGCCATGCAACCTCACTATCTTGCTGATGAAAAATCTAGATATGTTAGGTTCCTGATATGTCATATGCATAGGAATAAAACAAGCACTCTTCGTCAGAGTGTCGACTACCAAAAAAATTGAGTTGTGTCTCCTTTCTGTTAGTGGAAATCCATTGAAATGAATTACCATTTGATTTTGGAATTGCGTGTGGATGTAGTAATCTTGTCGGATGTCTATGTTCAGCCTTCACCTACTAACATTCTAGACATCTTTCCACGTAGTTGACTATGCCTGCCTTCATTCCTTTCCAGAAGAATAAGGGTTTAAGGTTTTCCCTCATCTTCGTGACTCCAAGATGAACCATGTACACTGCTCTATGAGCCTCGTTTAGGATCAAACTACTCAAATCAGCATTGGGCGGTACATAAATTCGAATTTTAAATCTCAATAATCCACCGTTGTCCACAATAAATCCCTCACATTTTGGTACCATCATCGTGTTATGTCCGATAAAATCCTTGACCTCTTTATACCAGTCATTGTCGTGCTGTAAAGTTAGAATCTTTTCACGTAGATTCATCTGAAGAGGCATCATCGAAAATATGAGCGATCTCAGACTCAACGCATCAACCACTCTGTTCATTATTCCATTTATGTAAGTAATCTTTAAATTGTACTTGCTAAGCAAGTCCGACCAACATCGTTGTCGTGTGTTCAAGTCTCTTTGCATAAAGATGTGTTGTAGACCACAGTGGTCCATTTTTAGTTTGAATTTCGTCCAATAAGGTAGTGTCTCCAAACTCTCAAGGCATAAGCAATGGCTAACAACTCGAAATTGTGTGTTGCATAGTTCTCCTCATGCCTTCTCAAATTTTTTGAGATGTAAGCGATCACTCCGCCATCTTGCATCAAGACTCCGCCTAAGCCTTCCTGTGATGCGTTAGTGCATACCAAGAATTTTGTGTCCATGTCAGGGACCTTTAGTATTGGTGTTTTCATTAACAACTCCTTAAGCCTCTAAAATGCTTCCGTGCATTTCTCGGTCCAAACAAACTTCTTGTTCTTCTTCTACAATTCCGTAATCAGATTTTCTATCTTCGAAAAACCCTCAACGAACTGTCGATATTACCCTGCTAAGCCCATGAAGCTACACACTTCTGGGACATTCGTCGGTGTAGGCCATTCCATAATAGCCTCAACCTTTGTTGGATCCAGATCGATACCTTCGTCGGAGATGACATGCCCTAAGTAAAGAATCTCTGATTGATAAAACAAACATTTAGACAGCTTCCCATACAATTTGTTCTCTCATAGACATTATAGTACCATGCGCAAGTGCTCATCATTCTCCTCCATCGTCCAGGAGTAAATCAAAATATCGTCAATGAATACTTGGACGAACTTGTCCAAGTATTCGTAGAACACCCCATTCATCAAAATCATAAATACCCCTGGGGAGTTTTTTATTCCAAACAGTAAAACAATAAACTCACAATGTCCAAACCTTATCTTAAAGGCAGTCTTATGGATGACTTTCTCCTTGATCCGTAACTGGTGATACCCTGATCTCAATTCGATATTTGAAAACACCGTCGCACCCTTCATCTGATCAAAAAAATCATCAATCCTTGGCAACATATATTGATTCTTGATCGTTTCCTTATTCAATTGACGGTATTCAATGCAGAGTCTCCACGACCCATCATTCTTCTGTATGAAAATAATAGGCACACCCCACCCCACGGTGACACACTGGGACGTATAATTCCTAGGTCCAACAACTCCTTCAGTTGCATTTTCAACTCCTGTAACTCAGGGGTGGACATATGATAAGGCGTTCTCGCTATCAGTTCATTTCCTGTTTTTAGGTGGATGGTAAATTCCAATTCCCTCTCCAGTGGCATCCCAGGTAACTCCTCGGGGAAGATGTCCTCAAAATCTCACACCACCAAAATGTTTTCTAGACCTTTCGCTCTGCCATTCTCGTTTAATGAAAGGATCGCATATATCTTACATCCCAAGCACATGCTCTTCTGTAGCTTCAAGGAAGAGATGAACCTCATGAAAACTCCTTGGTTCTTACCTACAATCACGCGTCTTTGTCCCTCATCATCGACCAAGCTCAAGTGTTTCATATTACAGTTGAGTATCGCCTCATGCAATTCCAACCAGTCCATACCGATCACGACGTCATAAGACCTAATATCATGACGTATAGGTTGGCCCTTGTGAAAAAATCTCCCAGGTTAAGGCTACAACCCATAACCTTCCCTCCAACCTTTTGTTTAGCTCCCGGAGCCATTTCTACGAAGATAAAATCATCATGTTTGACTACCTTCAACTTAATTATTTTTAGCGCTGCACCAGAAATAAAACTCTTTGTAGCACCTAGATCTATCAAAATACTAAGGGTATGGTCAATGATGGTACCTGATGTCTCAAGCACAGTTGATTGGTGCTCTCCCTGGTGGTTATTCACCACTGCATGAATCTGATGGGCCTTTCCCAAATCTCCCACAGTAGTGGGTTAGGTTGATCCAGATGCTCTAGTCCTCTCCACTGCGTAGTCACGTTGGTAATGTGTCTCTCCACATGTCCAACAACCTTTCTTAGGTGCAGTACTCTTGGTACCTGAAGTAGAAGCCGACGACCCACCGACCTAGAACCCTGGTCTTTTCTGCTGAACAAGCCTAAACTGTTTTTGATGCGGTCGACGTTGTTGTTGGTGTTGTGGTCCTCTGTAAGGATTCTACTGTTGAGGCATTGGTCGTCAAGGTGTAGTGAAAGTGGATCCTCTCTGGATGCCACGATATCCTGGTGAATGTCTAGCTGGTGTCTGATGTTGTTGCATACTAGATGACGCCTGTCTCACTGATCTCATTGGAGTCCTTCTCTAACCCCCGCTGATAAGCTCCTCCTATGCTATGAGGGCCTTCTGGAAAGCATCATGCAAGGTTTGAGGCATATGAATCCTCACCTTTGCACGAATGCCGACATTAAGGACGAACACGAACTTGTTTACCTTAATTTTCTCAGTATTCAAGTGCAAAGCATACCGAAGAAGCTCCATGAAATGAGCCTTGTACTCAGGCACCATACGACCACCCTGTTTCAAAGTGTTGAACTCATTGAGCTGATGCTCAATGAATTCCTCAGATATATGCCTCTCCTGGAACCGTTCCTCGAACAGTTCCCATGACACATCTTTGACGACCATGTTCAATTGCGGTAGGACCGTCTTCCACCATAGAAGAGAGATCCCCTTCAGCTGAAAGACCTCCATGGGGACCTTCATGTTGGAGGTATAGTCGCAAAGTGAAAAGCACATCGCTATATTCTCCACCCATGCCTCAGCGGATGCATCGTTTGGGGCACCAAAGAACTCAGGAAGCTTGACCTTCTCGAGTTTGCGGTAAAGGCTACCAGTACCAACTGGGGTGCATGTTGGACCCTCAGGAGGTGTCGACGCCCTGGCCTCATCTCTATCCAAACGAATGATCAGTGCCTCATAAATCCTCTGGAAGGACCTCATCATCCCAACCACATCACCCACATCTATATGTTCCTACCCGAAAACATGTTCGTCTCCCTGGGGGTTAGATCCCTTAGGCATGGATGCTACTGGGGGTGTCGCGCCTCCTCCGCTAGCACCCTGTCGTCTACCTCCACGACGTCCTATAACCATGATTACCTGCTTGAATACAATCAATTTAATTAGTGACATTATAATCAAATATCTAATCAATGGAATTCGTAGTGATCCCAGGTCATGGGTCCAACTGGCTCCAATACCATATGTAACGAGCCCCATTGTTACTACAACATGCGACAGATGACAAGTGTGATTCTCTTTTTTTTTGTAGGAAACTAGTAACGACAATACACTCAAACATCGCAACATGGCGACAAACAAAACACATGCAATCACGCAATAAAAACATAACAACTTAGCATACTAGAACATCATGCAGCTGGAAGCAACATACGACATTCAATCAGATGAGAATAAAAATAACTACCTTCCCATCCTACCCTGCAAGGTTAGGACCTCCAGAACACATAAGAAATGCTCAAGCCCAGGTTCCCATCGATTTTTACCATTTAAGGTCACATGGATGGAGACTGTTTTGAGGAACAAGGAGGTGTCTACATCCCACCCATCACAAGCAAGACCACACTTACTAGGCTAAAAGAAACATCAATAAATCTGAACGCAATAGTTTTAAAAACACAAGTAGCTTTCGCAACACAATCACATTAATGTTACCAAACAATCACAACCTTACTTACAAAAACAACATCATCCACATAGGGAGGCACATGACCCTAAGTCAGGTTTCATATGCTCTCATTGATCAATGTGCACATTGATCCCATCAAGGAATCATGTTGCCTCATTGCAACAAGTGCAATAGTAACTAAGGCGCAAACATAACCAGTCCTAAAACTTTAAATCATGACACAAAAACCATACACCGTAAGTTCAAAACTTAATTGTCATACCTTACATGAAATCTATAACAAGAGCACTCCAATCAATCAAGCTAAACGAGGCGCGAGGTAACTAAATTTAATAAAGGTTAATAATTGCACAACAATCTATATGTATCTCATTAAAATTTTACCATCATGAGACCGTTCCAGGAACCTTATATCCAACATCAACCTAAAGTTAAAAGCATATAATAACACTTACCTACCTTCTTTAAAATATAACAAGGCTTGACCGTGCTTATCTTCCTTAGTGCCAGTTATAACAATGCAATGCTTTTCCTGAAATATAAAATATAACAATACTCTTCTTAAAATATAACAATAACTTTTGGCCCCAACCATTATCTTGCATGTAGTAGCATGAGCCCAGATGCATGAGAACCAGAACAAGCAAGTTGTTGGAAATACTTTAACATTGGTGGAGTCTATATTATTTATTTGATTCACTGATTAGGCTAAAAACTGTTGTTTTATTTAAACATGATATTTTATCAATCATCCACTCTATAAAATGAAATTCATCTTATCATCTCTTCTATGCAATAGAGGGTGATACTTCTCACTCCCCACTCAAATAAGAAAAATCAAAATATTTAAAGAAAAATGAAGCTTGAAATCAAAATATTTGAAAAGATAAGGAACCACTTCTCTCTTAAGAAATAATAAATAATATTCAAGGGTTTAAAAAGGGTTTTGAAATTTTAGGAAAGTTAGGCAACCAAATTTTTTTCTTGAAAGTTAAAATAAGATTGAATAATTTTTAGAACATTTATTTATTATCTACAATCATTATCTATTCACTTATCCTTAAGCGAAGGCGTTGTTCTAAAACATTTAAAAATTTCACTACCAATATATGGCGTTGTTCTAACTATCAATTATTAAAAGAAACCAACACAGTTTCCAATGTTGTGGCCATTCCACCAGTCCCTAAGTAAAATCTAATTCGGATTAAGTTAACTATTACTTGTAAGGAAAAATAACTTAAAAAGTCGACCTAATAAAGGCTTTATTGAATATTCTTATGATCGGTTGTTTTTATTTGGATACTTCAACGGATTATCTTTATTTTTCCATTATTCTATAACATAATCACCTCCGGATGAGACAAGGTGCACTGTCTGTGTTTAACAAAGGGTTCCACACCGAATTCTAAAGATTATTGCTGCCATCGAATAAGTGAAGCCTAGCGGCAAATACTCTTGTCGGGAACAATTATCTTATTCCTATTGGGAAGTAAAAGGTTACCCAACCGCTTTTGCTCTTCAGGAAGTGATAGTATTGGACCTCAATCTCAACTACTATTAAAACAATGAAATAGGGAAAAGAGATTAAGTCACCTGGCATACACACACTTCTAGAGTACTACAACCCTTACGCTCTATGTCCATCACGTTAATGACATTAAATATTATGGCTTCCATAATCGCTATTGCCTCGAGGATAATAAATTGCAATCAATTTCTGCCAATTCTAGGTGGAAGGACATTGAAGGAAGCGACTGATTCTTTTAGGCAACAACATGGTGTCGGGAAACAACAAGACTCATATTGTTGAACTATTCGGGCGATAATTCCAAACAGAAAAATAAAAATACACAGTCCACAGAAATTCGCATTTAAAAATATTTTAAAGGAAACACAGGCAAAGATGGGATTTGGTGCTCGCTCTAGCTACCAAACAATTAGACAACTCCAGAAACAAAAACAAAATAGAGTCTATCAAATTGCATTAAAAATATTTTAAAGGAATCACAGGAAAGGATGGGATCTGATGCTCAACGATTATAAGAGACATATATCAATGAAAGTTTTCAACGTATCTAATAATAGATGATCAACCAGGAATTTCTAGATACAAGGACTCTCATTCTATAAGGTAATGGAAGCATTGAAAAGTGGCAAAGAGTGATATTAAACCAGAAATATGAAATAATACTTAAATTGTAGAGATGGTGAGGCAATGTTTAATTCATGCCATAATCCCAAAAGCACAAGACACCGTCACTTACTAATGGTTGTCAAGGAGTAGACATCAATGAACACAACACATAGGCAATGTATTTTGAAGCTATTAAGATCCTATTAGTCTATCCTGCGGTTCTGGAGTACTGGAAATAGTGGGGCAGGTGACTTAGCAGTGGACGCACTGCAAATTATGCACAACTACAATTTATGTGTATAAATAAAGACAGTTTAGTTGTTTCTAAGTTGCCTAACTTAACAATAGGATAATCCTCAGATTACATACACGCAAAGGAGCAACTAAGTTATTCATGAGTTCAGAATAAGCCAAAATGCTTCACATTTCATAAGGAAATAACAAATTTCATTACCACACATATCTTTGTTTCCCTTAAACCATAATCTAGAATCCATCACCTTGAAGCTCCAATGAATTCGGAGACACAGTACAAGTGCAACAACTTCTAAACTAAATACACTACATTATTCATGATTAATAATAATCATATACATAAAAATTCACTGAATTACAATGCAAATTTACACGTGTGTACCAAATCTGAAAGCGAAGAACCCATAGTCGTTGTCCTGCGTCTACACTCCATCCAACTCCCTCTTTCCAATCGCTGAGACGTCACCAGTACCTCCCATCCAACGCTAGGGGTACTCTTCTCCCCCCTGATCCCCTCGATCCATAAAGGGGCCACACACACAATACCAGAGAATGCTAGCTCCCAACTCACCTCACAAGGTCGAGCTACCACTCGTTACCCGAGCTAGGTATCCCAACTCCCACAAGAGAAATTCAGTCCAGATACAATTCTGAAAGTGTAACCTTACGCAAGCCAGACGTGATCCATACTCCTCCCTAGCCATCCTTTTTATACATTTTTCTTAGTGATTAGTTTCCCAAACCCTCATTAGTTTCTTTTTATTAAATTCAATTAGGACAAACCTCCCCTATACACATTTCACCCGCTCCCTTAGTTGCACCAGAAAATCAATTTATTAATTAATAATTAATTCCTATTTCCCTCACCCGCCAAAAAGCGTTCTTAAAAACGCTCATCGATGTCCCTTTATTCCCTTACATTTCTTAAATGAATTACTCCTTACTTAAATCCTAGTTTAGTTCATAAATAGAAAGTTCCAAAGGCTAGATTCCTTACTAAGTTAGACATTCCCCTTTTTTTTTAAGTTTCCCCATTATTTAAGTTTCCCTTTTTCTTTAAGTTTCCTTTTTTCTTTAAGTTTCCCCTTTTTCTTTTTAACTAAGTTCAGAATTAACAAGTTTAGACAAAAACAACCATTTACCCTTTTAATAATTTAATCCACCATTATAATTTTTCCTTTAATAAATAATGTTTGAATTTTCTTTACCCCTTTCTTGTTACAAGTCTATTTAGTTTTTTTTCTTTGTTCACATGTTCTACTTAGACCTAGGTTTTAATTTCACTAGGTTGGGCAACATTTTTTAAGGGAACAATTAATTATTAAACTTTACTCATACCATCATCTATTTTAAGGTTGACCAAGTCCTAAGGAGGCATAGTTTTCTAGGTACTAGGTTTATTACCTTACTCGAGTTAAAACCGCGACGTGCCCTTCAAGATGCACTATGTGCTCCAAGGGTGCCACTCGCTAGCATTCCTGTTTTATTTGCACGACATGCCCTTTAAGATGCACTACGTGCTTCAATAGTGTCACTCGCCTCTTGACTGAATTTGGTAGATGTCAAACCCCTGGAGTCAATACTCCATCAGGTGATCTTGTGGGAGACTAAGGGCCTCTAAGGAATAAGGACCTTGCCTTATTACGCGCCCCTTAGAATCATCGTGAGCGACTGTCATAGTCTTCCCTCATGACATCGTGGATCTCTCGAACTAGGTAATCGTTAACCTACAATTCGAGCCACAGAGGGAGTGATAGTAGGTTGTGGAAGGGATGTTTCCACACCTCTCCCTCAAAGTCTCTAGTTGTCATGCGTGAACTCTTTACTCTAAATGTGAGTCTGGTCGGCAAGCTATTGTCAGCTTGCATCCATCAACGAAACATGTCAATGATGATAATAAACATCATAATATCTAATCATATGTACATATGTCACATCAACAACATTCAAACCCTAACAGTCCACTCCCTGACTTGATCCAGAGTCCTAGGAGTTTCATCGATGCCTTGGCATTCTCTAATGTCCATAGTCTTGCACACTCAAGAGAACCCAGTCAATAGCACCTGTCGATGTAAATACAACAAAAATAACTTATCATCAAATCCACAATATCTCATAATCATAATCAAAACAACCAATAGTATAATGACTCGGATCACTTGCACACAAGTGTCCTCAAAGAATAAGTCCGCTCAGTGCGCGCAAGAGTAGGATGTTATAAGTAGAAAGACAAAAATACATGTACACCTTGTTGTTACATTAGTTAGAATCATTTAAATTTAGTGCTAGATCATCATTTAGTTCTTGACGAGTGAAAGTTTTGTAGGTAATATATATATATATATACACACACACACACACACACATTTTGTAATGTTAAAATTCAGTTAAATGGAGGGTTGTTACAGAGTGATCTGATCACTCATATTCTCCTCATATTCTTCTTGATCTTAACGACTACATTGATCCATGACTTAACATCTGATTGGTCTATGATATCTATTTCAAGAGCATGGAGGGTCATTTTTTGATGATCAATTTTGAGAAACTCTCTCTATTATATTTTCTTTTTCATTAATAAATTGTCTCAAGTGGCCAAGACATTGGTTGGGGTTGTGGATGTTTCCCCACAGGGGTTTTACCACATAAAAACATCGTTGTGTTGATATTTGATCTGGTTGTGTGAGTGGTTACTGGAGGTTTTCATCCTCTGTTGGAACACATGTGTTGTTGAACATGGTATCATAGTGCATTTGAAGACCTACTCTGATTGTATATCGAGATCTTGAAGCCATGTTGTCACATCTCTGGTTTCTACTATTTTTAGTACATTTTTTGGGCCAACGGGACTATTCAATTGCATTCATAACATGTATTTCAGTTAGAAACACTTTTTGTTTCACTCGAAAATGTTTTTCATTTTCCCAAGATACAACCATTTCAATCAGATATGGAGGTATAAAGCCTGAATAAATCGTAAAGGTGAAATTATGACAGAATTCAAGATCGAAATGAAAGACAACATAAACGTCATGAAGCAATATCAGGATCAAAAGTATAAATACATGAAGCAAGAGCAGGATAAAAAACATGGCGAGCTTGTAAAACTATTAAAGAATAAAGGTTCTTGACGTCACAAAAAGAAACGGAGTACTTCAAGCTCGTTTATATCTTCATCACCACCACTGCCACCTCCATATAATCCACTGGGAGGCCCCTAATATCATCCCTTCATATACCCAGCCAGGGCCAAAATTGAACTTTCAAAATACAATGGAAGAAAAAATCAACGTGTTGCATGGTTTAACAAGGCCAGAGAATATTTTGATATATATAACATTATCTAACATATTAATAAAAAGTAAAATATGATTCCATGCATCTAGAAGGTGAATCATACAATTGGTATATGTGGTGGAAGAAATAAAATCACTCATACAACTTGCATTCTTTTAAAAATGGTTTTTTTAAGAGATTTTGGGGAATCACTAAAAATGAATTATTTTCAAAACTCATGAGACTACAATAAAAAGGAAGTGTCGATGAATTCATGCATCAATGGGAATATCTCACCAAATGAGTATTCGGGCTATCTACAAAGAAATTACTCCAATATTATCTAGGAGTTCTTAAACCACATATCCAAAACGAATTGAAAATGCATCACATTCTATCTGTTGAAGTAGCAAGGCATAAGGAAAAAGCGACAGAAGTCAAACTTGAAGGATTCTAATAAATATTTGGAAAATCTTATTCAAGAAAGAATATACCATAAACCATAGGCATAGATAAAGATAAATGCATACCTCCACACATACTAGATGATACAATAAGTTTGAAAGATCAAAGAATGAAATAAGGAAAATGTAGATGTTGTGGAGAAAGATGGGATCCCAGACATAGGTATCACACAGAAGATAATCTAAATAAATTATATAAACGCAAAGCATAAGGGAATGATGAATCAAATACAAAATAATCAGAAGGTGAAGAGGTAGAGTACCCCAAAAATATCGCATCAGGCTCAAAAGGAGACAACACACCAACGATATCAATTGCGTCCATGATAGGAATCAACCAACCTTAGACTCTTAAATTAAAAGGACATATTAAAAATGATAATGTCACAATACTAATATATATACGAAGTAACCACAACTTCCTTGACATAAGAATGGAAAGGAAACTTGAGTTATTTGTACATCCAAATTGGGACATGAAGGTAATGGTTGCAGACAATAAAAAATTTGAGAATGTGGGAAAGTGCCATAAAGTGAAACTCCAAATACAAGAATTTAATTTGGAATTTTAAATCTACACCGTACCTCTAAGAGGAGTACACTTAGTCTTAGGATTCAATGGCTACAAACATTGGGTACTTATTCGGCCAATCATAAAAGAAATTTAATTAAATTCAAGTGGAAAGGGAGAAGGTATACGCTACATGGTTTCCACCCCCCCCCAAACACAAATTGTGTCATCCCAACATATGGAAAATCTTATTCAAAAATGGGAAATTGCCTACGTGATCCAATTCCACCAAATGGAGATACAAGATTCAAAACAAGATGACTCCAGAGTAGAAGAAGTCCAAGAAATACTTCAAATTTAAACAAAAAGGTATTTCAATATCTTCCCATGGAGTTATCACCAGAGAGGAGGATTGAGCATATAATTGAAGTTAATATAGGATCAAGCCCGGTCAATATTATACCTTATATATACCCACATCATCAAAAAACAAAAATATAAAGGTTAGTCCAAGATCTGTTGAATTGTGGTGTTATTACAAAGAGAAAAAGTCCATATGCAACTCCATTATTGTTAGTGCAAAAGAAATATGGGTGGTTTAGGTTGTGCATGGAATATCAGGGACTCAACAAAATAACAATAAAAAATAAGTTTCTCATTCCATTTATCAACAAAAAGTTGGACGATCTTCACAGGGCCAAACAATTTTCAAAAATTGACTTGAGATTAGGCTATTACCAGATCAGGGTAAGACTAGAAGATGTGGCTAAGACAACTTTTCAAACTCATGAAGGATACTATGAATTTAAAGTGATTCAGTTTAGGTTATTAAATTCCCCAACTATCTTCCAGGAAATGATGAACAAATTATTCCATCGATACTTAACGAAATTTGTGCTAGTCTTCTTTAACAACATCCTTATTTACAATAAGACATGGAAAAAACATTTGAAGCACTTAGAACAAGTACTCTCTATCTTGGAGGGAAAATATTCTATGCAAAAAAGGTCAAATTGTACATTTGGGAAATATGAAGTGGAGTATCTCAGTCACATTATATCAAAGAAGGGGTCAATTTAGACCCAAATAAAATCAAGGTAATCACTTAATGGTCGAAGCCAAAAAATGTTTCTAAGCTAAGATGATTTATGGGGTTGACTAGATAGTATCGTCAATTAATCAAATGTTATTCTCATATAAATACTCCACTAACAAACCATCTAAATAAAAATTCATTTCATTGGAGTGAAGAAGCAAGAAGATGTTTTGAAGCGAAGAAAAAACTCTTGTCCTAAACTTTGATATTAGCGACACCTAATTTTACAAAACCCTTTGTAATTGAATGTGATTACTTGGGTTTTGGAATAGAAATGGTGTTGATGAAAGAAGGACACCCAATAGCATTTGAGAGAAAGAAACTAAGAAAAAGAGAGTGCCTACAATCCACATACAACAAAGAAACTATTTCCATCATGCATGCATTAGAAAAATGGCGACAATATATGTTAGGAAGCAAGTTATTAATACATAGAGATCATAATAGTCTTGAATATCTACTACAACAAAAAAAATTACAACCGAACAATAGAAATGGATATATAAAATTTCCACGTTCGATATGGAAATCATACTTTAAAAAGGGAAGGATAATATAGTGGTTGATGCCCTGTCACAAAGGATGAATAAATACAAGATTTTGCAGTATCACTAGTAATTCCCTAATGGTTGGATGAAATCCAAAGTGAATATTCAAGGAATCCAGATACTTTTTCATCAATTAATAATTGGAGTCAACGTCCCAAGTTTAAATGGAGGAAGGACATCTTATGGTATAAAGGAAGAATTTATATAATCCCTAATTCAAGATTTAAATATAAGGTTCTA
>JASDQU010505550.1:10060-25393 GCA_032191745.1 Picea mariana | reverse complement strand
ACTATCTTCCAGGAAATGATGAACAAATTATTCCATCGATACTTAACGAAATTTGTGCTAGTCTTCTTTAACAACATCCTTATTTACAATAAGACATGGAAAAAACATTTGAAGCACTTAGAACAAGTACTCTCTATCTTGGAGGGAAAATATTCTATGCAAAAAAGGTCAAATTGTACATTTGGGAAATATGAAGTGGAGTATCTCAGTCACATTATATCAAAGAAGGGGTCAATTTAGACCCAAATAAAATCAAGGTAATCACTTAATGGTCGAAGCCAAAAAATGTTTCTAAGCTAAGATGATTTATGGGGTTGACTAGATAGTATCGTCAATTAATCAAATGTTATTCTCATATAAATACTCCACTAACAAACCATCTAAATAAAAATTCATTTCATTGGAGTGAAGAAGCAAGAAGATGTTTTGAAGCGAAGAAAAAACTCTTGTCCTAAACTTTGATATTAGCGACACCTAATTTTACAAAACCCTTTGTAATTGAATGTGATTACTTGGGTTTTGGAATAGAAATGGTGTTGATGAAAGAAGGACACCCAATAGCATTTGAGAGAAAGAAACTAAGAAAAAGAGAGTGCCTACAATCCACATACAACAAAGAAACTATTTCCATCATGCATGCATTAGAAAAATGGCGACAATATATGTTAGGAAGCAAGTTATTAATACATAGAGATCATAATAGTCTTGAATATCTACTACAACAAAAAAAATTACAACCGAACAATAGAAATGGATATATAAAATTTCCACGTTCGATATGGAAATCATACTTTAAAAAGGGAAGGATAATATAGTGGTTGATGCCCTGTCACAAAGGATGAATAAATACAAGATTTTGCAGTATCACTAGTAATTCCCTAATGGTTGGATGAAATCCAAAGTGAATATTCAAGGAATCCAGATACTTTTTCATCAATTAATAATTGGAGTCAACGTCCCAAGTTTAAATGGAGGAAGGACATCTTATGGTATAAAGGAAGAATTTATATAATCCCTAATTCAAGATTTAAATATAAGGTTCTATAAGAGTCACATGACTCTCCGACAACATGCCTTGTGCGTTTTTTCAAAACATACTATAATGCAGGACATCCATTCTTTTGGAAGGGGATGAATAAGGATATTCAGAATTACATAGAAGAATGTGACATTTTCCAAAGAAACAAAGTGAAACCGTCATGACGCCTGGATTACTCCATCTTGTACACATCCCTAATAAGAATGGGAAGCAAATCCAATGGATTTCATTGAAGGCTTACCAATGTTAGAAGGGAAAGATAAAATCCTTGTAGTAGTTGACTGACTTACCAAGTATGCACATTTTATGGGTGTAAAGAAAACATATTATGCAAAACAAACAACTAAATTTTTCTATAAAAAACGTCTACAATTCACCTGTGTATTCCAAAGTTATTGTTAGTGATAGAGATGCCAAGTTTAAAGGGAATTTTTGGAAACAATTTTGTAGACATTTTGGGACATCTCTTAATATGATCTCATATTACCATTCCCAAACAGACGGTCAAACAAAAATTTTCAATAAATGTTTGGAAACCTACCTTCGTTCTATTGATGCCAAAACTAGGAAGTTTCAGAACCAACAACTCAACCTCCCATGGGGCTAGGTGGGAAGAGACGGAAATATCACCCTAGGTTTAGATCCCCAACATAGAAACACATTAGACCCTAGGCTAACTATCCTATAACCTAAAGTCCAAGCATGAATCCCTTTTAAATATTCAAAATTTTATGTGTTTTATTATTTATGATGTTTGTATCTTTTGACTTTTATAATATTTATTTCTTTTGTAAATAAAATTAAAAAGAGTTATTAGAAAAATAAATATTTACAAAAACTAAACAAAATTTTAAAGAAAAGTTAAGTTAACACTAAAGAAAAGTTAAGTTAACATGTGTGTATTAATTGTTGCATAACAAAGTTAACGAATGAGTAAAAGAGAAAGAAAGTGTTAATATTTAACCAACTAATAAAAAAGAAAAAAAATAAAGTTAAGCAATGAAACTAAGTTAGGTGTTATATTAACAAGTTAGATTTGTAAATGAATAATAAACACATATTATTAAAGAAAAATAATAAAATTAAAAATAAAAGTAAATGATTATACAATGAATAAAAAAAAAAAATATTTACGAATAGCGATTTGTTCATTTATTTGTCTTTAATATATTGTTGTTAAAGAAATAAAACAATAAACAGATAAATATTGTAAACGTAATTAAAGAAAAGAATGTACACTTGGGTGAAGTGAAATTTGAAAGATTTTATTTTATTTTTCTTTAAAAACCTATGTGAAATAACAAGAAATAAAATAGAAACAATATCCAGAGAGAAAAAAATGATCTTTAATAATGAAACCGTCACATATTTCTCAGACTCTTGGAGCTTTCAGACCTCTGCAAAGGTTTGGACCCTGAGTGAAACTCTAACTACTCAAGATGATTTCTTCACTTATATGAGAATATCCAAGTACAAAAATATTAACAATGAATATAGACTGCTTGAAAAATGATCAATAAGTCTTCAACATATTCATATGCATATTTGAAAAACTGGTTAGCCATTAGAACATAGACAAATTGCACCAAACCCAATAAAATGCACATGTTACCTCAAAGAAGCCATCAACTTCCATTGCTAAGTTCTTGATACTCTGTGAGCCACCCCTGTTATCCACAACCTATCAAATCCAAAGAGGAAATATATAAGGTATGAATGATGAAAAGATTGAATAAATTACTCTCTCATGCTCCTAGCATACCTCTCATGATTTCCTCCTCCATTTGGTTGGTTGTGCGCTGCTTCTTTTATAGAATTTGTTGAACGGTTTGAGTTGTTTGAGTAGTTAGGATCGAATAAGTTTAAGGAAGTGAAGATTGAATCAGTTGGAACCGCCTTCATATAATAATATTCAGAATGTCATTATTCCATTTATGAAATATTATTTTATTTCTTTATATACGTATCAATATGTGTTTATGTTTTAGCGACAATGTGGCTCGCATAATTTCTCTACTAGTATTTTGGTCGGTACTGAATTTTGTTGTCTTCCCTCATATTAAGAAATGAAAGGGTACTAGCATGTTCAGTATCATCACCATGAAATTGATGTTGACACCAGTTTCTGCTTCAACGTTGTCTTTCAGTTGTGATTTTTTCCGTTCATTCATTTAGCTTGTTTTGGAGCCTTGTTAGTTTACAAGATAAATGAGTTTTTCATAGTTACCAAGAGATATAACATTGAATAAAAAACCAATAACTAATGCAATGGGCCACTTGAAACACCAGTTCGAACTTGAAGAGATCCCCAATACTGATTTCAACCACTCTCAGAGCTCTATAGTAAGTGCCAATGTTTCTTCATGTGGTTTCTCTCTGGTTGTTATAAGGGAAAGAAAGATATTGCTTCTGCGACATCTTTGTATATTATGTTTCCTTTAGATTTTGGTCATGATCATACTCTTTCACTTAGAGGTATTCAATATAATATGACATTGTAACCCCATAATCATCCACTCCTTGTTGCAATGAGAAGGAAACAAAGAGACGTGTAGCTCTGATAAAATCTTGAATTTCCACTTCCAATTGAAATTACAATCTTGCAATCTTAGGCTAAACCTCATTCACCTCCATTCTCATCAGTTCTCAAATATGCATCTTGGGCATCTTTTAAAAGTGTAATGGCCCTCCGTTACGCCTAAGAAAAAGAGAAGCACAAAAGGTAAAAACAAATTTTGCATTAAGAAATTAACATCAACACATGATCACAACAATGCCTTATCAACAACATCATAAGTAAAAGCAGTACCAGCTACGCATCATGGAAATCAATAATGACGCATTCAACGCGTCAACGAAGGATAGAGACACATAAACATAAGTAGCGTATCAAAAAAACACATCATAATCATCTGGACGATTTAAAACATGCACAATCAGATAATGAAAATAAAATGACTACCTGTCTGACCTACCCTGCAAGGTTAGGACCTCCAGGACACATAAGAAATTCTCAAGCCCAGGTTCCAATTGATTTTAACCATTTAAGGTCTCAGGGATGGTGATTGTTTTGAGGAACAAGGAGGTGTCTACATCCCACTAACAAACAAGCCTAATCATCAACTAGATCCATCCATCAATCCTATTCATCTAGTAATCATGGTGCAACTGTAATCAGTATCGTTATTAATCATACATCAACAATTAAATATTCGTTGCGCGCGAGAGTAAACAATTCTAGAACAATCACATGTCAACTTAAGTAAAGGTGCAAGAGAAAGCTAGTCACTAAATCATTCATATATCTAATAAATTCATGACGCCATATTAGTTAACATTTAAATTCAAGGTGAAAAAGAATAATGAGGAATAAATCACACGCCCAATTAAATTAAGGCACACAGGTACATTTTGTTACTAAACTAATCATGCCTCACGATTATTTCAAGGAGCGTGGGTAATCAAGCTAAATCATTTTACATCCATCATTAATCCAATGCGCAAGAAATCAAATAATTTAATCACAACATAATCCATGGCACAAGGTAAATTTATAACTCAATAATTCATCAATTATTAATTATTCATTTCCCCAGAGAAAACTATCGATTTATCTCATGGCACAACCAAGATATCTACTCAACCAATCATACATCAATTTAAGAGAAGCAATAGTAAATTTATGCACATATCGTTATACATCAGCATTGTTCATAATGCAGAATTCATCATCATTTATATCGTGGCACGCAAATGATTTATTTACTTAAGTAATCACCCCTCTACATTATTCAAGGCACGCAAGAAATATAATTTTTAAATTTATCACACATCAACATTAATCAAGGCGCTCATGTAATCAAATCACATCCAAACATTCAATACATCTCTTTTAATACATGGCGCAAAATAAGTATCAATTCCAAATTCATGTGCAAATTAATTATGTTTTGCAATGAGGCTTACAATTTACATTGTAAAGTACCCAACTTAGGTGATATTAATCTATAATATTCGTTCAAAAATTAATTCATACTCAAGTAAATTCGATACATCACCTATAATTCATGGGAGTTTAGAATTATTTCATTCATTTATAGACTCACCCCAAAATAAATCAAGCATTCAGTAGAGCCTTTTATTGACAGGTCATAGATATCTAAAGTGCTCATTAAAATTAACATTGAGATATAAATGACACTTAACAATGAATATTAAAGTTGAAGACTTCTGGACATCATAAGGAAAAGGATACATATAAAACTATGTGATTGCATTGAAAGAAGATACATGCCTTTGAATATTACTAACTAAAATCAAATGAAACTAAAGGACACTCCAATGTGTAGGGCATCTTCTAATGCCGAAAAAAAAGTGTAGGAATAAGAAAAAGGCAAGGAATTAATATCTCAGAGACATAAAGGAAAACATAGAGTTTGTAAGTTCCCCAACAACGTAGAGATAATGAGGAACGTTATAGGCAAAAATAGTGAGAAACACATAGACATAGAAGGCAAAAAATCGTGTTGGTTCCCCCACAAGCTAGCATGTTTTACAAAAAAAAAACATAGAGATGAAGATGGTAAAAATGCATGCTGGTTTCCCCCACAAGATAGCATGTTTTACACATACAAACGCAGAGATAAACATGGTATAACTGCATGCTAGTTTCGCTCACAAGATAGCACGTTTTACACCAAAAACATAGAGATAAAGAAAGTAAAAATGCATTCTAGTTTCCCCCACAAGATGAGCACGATTTACACCCAAATGCGGAGATAAGGAGGGTAAAAAACTCTTGCTAGTTTCCCCCACATTCTGAGCATGTTTTACACCAAAAACGTAGAGGTAAGGAGGGTAAAATCTCTTGCTAGTTTTCCCCACAATCTAAGCATGTTTTTACACTAAAAACACAGAGGTAAGGAAGGTAAAAAATATTGCTAGTTTCCCCTGCATTCTAAGAATATCGTTACACCAAAAACATAGAGGTAAAGAGGGTAAAGACTCTTTCTAGTTTCCCCCACAGTCTGAGCACATTTTTATACCAAAAACGTAGAGGTAAGGAAGGAATATTGCGCCGAGAGACAATGGGTTTAACGCCAAAAGCATACACAAGGTTGGGTAGTTCCGATCTGTTAGATGCAGGGACCTTGAAGCAATTACTTGTTGGGCAAGGATGGGAACACATAGAGATATTAAAAGAAAAACGCAGAAAAAAAAATTGTCGAGGTTATAGATCCACTAAAAAGAATTGTAGAGGGTACATCGGTAGTGGAAACGTTGAAGGGAAAAGTACATGTGACATAATAATTTTTAATCTAAATACATCTTACCAAAAATTCTTGGATTAACAATATTCTAGATACATCAAACACAAATTAGATGTCGCAACCAAAGTCGTTCAACGAAGTTTAAAAATTTTACCTCTAAAATCTGAACACCATACAATGCTCAATAGAATACCATAGTCATCGATGAGAGGTCAAAGATGTTCTCCCACTCTTGCACTCCGTCCATCTCCCCTCTTGCTAACCGTGAAAACTTCACTAATACCTCCCATCCAACGTTAGGGGTACTCTTCTTCCCCCTTATCCCCCCGAGCCACAAATGGGCCATGCACAAATACAACCAGAAAACTCTAGCTCTCATATCGCCTCGCAAGGTCGAGCTACCACTCTCTTTTTCGAGATGGGTATCCCAACTCTCACAAGAAAAATCAATCAAAGAAATTATGGCTGCATAACTTTACTCATACCAATCATGATCCATTCCTCCTCTCAACCATTACTTTTATATAATTTTTCTTAGTGACCACTTTCCATTTGCATGTTTAATTCATTTTATCAAAAATTTATTAGGAGTAACTTCCCTCATACACTTGTCACTTGTTCCCTTAGTTGCACCAATAAATTCACCATTTAATTTAATTAAATGTCAATTTCCCTCACCCATCCTAAAAGTGCTCCTAAAATCACTCCTAGTTGTCCCTTTATTCCCTCTATTTCCCTTTTAATGACTGACACATTTCGAAGACATAGTTGTGTTTAATTTAGGAAAGTTCTTTAGTTAGACTAGACTAGATTCATTTATATGCTTCCACATTCCTTTTTACATTTATTTCCTTTCTTATCTTAGTTCCAATTTGGTATTCTTTTGCACACATTTATATAATTAAATCTTTAGATATAAATGTTTACTCCTTCAATTTCTAACTTGATTTTTTTTCTTCATCCCCCACCATTTATTAAATTTATAATTTAATTTTTTTAGTCTTCTTACCCACTTAACTTAGGCTCAAATTTTTAAACTAGGCTTAGAATTTTTAAGGGGATTTCATAATTAATAAAAATTACTCATTTAATATTTATTTTAAGTCCGACAATGTCAAAACAAAAAATGTTTTCTAGGCACCTAGGTTCATTGACTCACCTTTACTAGAATCGCAACATGCCCTTCTGTAACATATTGCTCTTGTGCACACCTGATTGGACTTATTCTTTGAGGACACTTGCGTGCAAGTGATCCAGTTCATTATATAATTGGTTGTTTTGCTTATGGATTATGATGATGTTGTGGATATGATGATATGTTATTTGATTATATTGTATCGAAAGGTTCTATTGACTGGTTTTCCTTAGTGTGCATGACTTTGGACCGATTGAGGATATCGATGGCATCGATGGACCTCCTTGGGCTCCAAATCGAGTCAGGGAATGGATTGGTTATGGTTTGAGTATTTTTGTTATTGCATATGTGACATATGAATGGTATATTATGATGTTGATTTTGGATTGATGACATGTTTCGTTGATGGATGCAAGTTGACGATAGCTTGCTAACCAGACTCACATTTGGAGTAAAGGGGTCATGCACGAAAACCAGAAATATTGAGGGAGAGGGGTGACAGCAGCAAACCTGTCATATCATACTATCACTCACACTGTGGCTCGAATTGTAGGTTAACACTTACCTAGTTCAAGATATCCACGATGTCGTGAGGGCAAACTGAGACAGTCTGTCATGAATATTTTAAGGGGCGTTCAATAAGGCAGGGCCCTTATTCCCTAGAGGCCCTTAGTCTCCCACAAGGTCACTCGACGGAGTATTGAATCCAATGGAGAACATCTACCAAAGTCATTCAAAAGGCGAGTGGTACCCTTGGATCACGTAGTGCGTCTTGAAGAGAATGTCACATAAATGAAACATGAATGCAGGCGAGTGACACCCTTGGAGCACGTAGTGCATCTTGAAGGGCACTTCGTGGTTTTAACACTAGTGAGTCAATGGAATTCCAACGTTCCTTACTGCCACAAATTCGATGGACTACCCTCGAATTTACTCCTGTAGCATCGTTTTCATAAATGGAATGCCAACATTTCCTTGTTGCCACAAATCCAATGGATTTCCCCCAAATTTCATTCTTGTAGAAGTGTTTTCATAAATGGAATACCAAAGTTTCCTTGCTGCCACGAATTTGATGGATGACCCATGAATTTACTCCTGTAGAAATGTTATCATTAGTTGAATGCCAAAGGTTATCCTGGCTACCACAGATTCATTAGGATTTCCACGAAATTATCCAGGTTGCAACGAACTCTTTATTGAATGCCATCAGATTGTCCTGCTGCAACTAGTTCATTAGGAATGTCCCGAATTTTAACCTTGTGGAAGAAATTTCATTTGAATGTCAACAAATACCTTTATTGAAAGTTTTTTTCATTATTGAATTTTTGTTAATCTTCTTGTTATTTAAGAGTCTCTACTTAGCAGTGAAAAGGGATTTATGCCTTTCCTTATAGTAATGATAAACTAATCCTCTTTAAGAATTCTCATTTTTATGGTTACGCTAGATAGTATTAGTTTTCCTTATCTCTTCTTATTCTCAGTTGATTCCTATAGTTCCTGGCTATTAATGTCAAGTGGTCTTGGAATTATTTTGTATTGCTTGTTACGATCAACCACTTAATTCCTTTAATTGGAGTTGCAATCATAGACTTTATTCCACTATTGTTCTTGATTGATGTTTTTAGTTTTATAAAATGAATGCTTAATGCAAGGAAACATCTCAATCGAATGTGTGGCTTGAGTGGAGTAATCTTCTTGTGATGTTTGCTTAGATAAAGATTGGATCGATGATTTCCTTTTTGCATTGAAATTTTTATTGTCGACAAATGATTATGTCAATAGTTAATTGCGCATTCCGATGAAGGTTAGTCAGGGATGCTCGAATGGTTAGACTAATTCTTGATAGTTATCGGCCCTAAATCAATGCATATCCATAACGAGACTGCTATTTTCTTGTTTAAATAATTCTTGTTGATTTAGCACATCTTTATTTAATGGTAGTTGTTGACATAAGTACTTTAAGTATTCAATTCGAAATTGTAATAGTTAGTCTTTCCACCCCTTTGAACTTTTATTAAGTTTTAAATGTTGGATAAATTTTAGAATTAAATGAATAGCATTATTGATTACAAAATTTTAGTGACTATATTGCACGGTTTATAGATGTAGTGGTTGGTATGAAATTTTTGTACAAGTCACTTTATAATTTTTGTGGATGTATCTGACATGTAGAAGGGCATATTTAAAAGAGATTATTAAATTATTTATAAAGTGTTACTATTGTATTGGACTTTGTAGTAGTGATGGTTCTAGTCTTCGAACCCCTTGCACAATGGATTATATGTCTCAAAAATAGTTTAAGATTGAGTCCTTAGCGCCTTTTAAATAGTGTAAAGTATGTTCAATTATATCATTAGATTCCTTTGCGCCTTGGAATAAAAAGTCTTGGGTTCTCTTGCGCAATGGATAAAGAGGACGCATGTTCACTTAGAATTCAGTTATTTCCTGTGGGCATGAAAATTAATGTATAGAATGATAGTTTTAGATGTTCAGTCTTTGTTTATTTAGTTATTTGAATGATGGTTTTAAACTCAGTTATCTCTTGTGCACTTGAGAATTTAAGGTATTGAATGAAATATTGAATAAGATTTAGATTTCTCTACTTGCACACGTTGAAAGGTCAATATAATGATTGGTTGTTGGTTATTACTTCTTGCGCCATGATATATGTATTGTAACGAATGATTGTTGATATTATATTTCTCGCTTTCCATGGAATTTTATGTTACAGGTAATGGTTTATTAGAATGTTTGGACGCCTGGTTGATCATTGATGATGATTTTATCTTAGTCGGCTTGGATTTGATTGTGTTCGGGTGAGATGTAGACACCTCCTTGTTTCTCAGAACAGTCACCAGCCCTGAGACCTTAAATGGTCAAAATCGATGGGAAATTGGGCTTGAGTGTTGCTTATGTGTCTTGGAGGTCCTAACCATTGTAGGGTAGGATGGGCGGGTAGTCATTTATATTCTATATCTAAGTAAAAGTTAGTAAATTGCTTCAAGCTTCTTGATTTTCTATTATGCTATGCTTTTTATGTTTATGTGCGCATGAAATTAATTCATTATGATATCATCAAGTTGTGTCTCTATGACTTAGTTGTTGACGTTATTGTCCCAATGCTTTTAACAAAAAAAAAATTGTACTGTTGTACGTCGTTTTTGTGTCATAACGGTCGGGGTCGTTACATATGGTATCAGAGCCGGTTCGACCCATGACTTGGGGTCATTACGTCTTCCACTGAATAGACACTTGATTATAAAATGTCACTAATTATATTGATTTTCATTCATGCAGGTAATCATGGTTAGAGGACGTTGTTGGAAGATTGGTTGTTGTCATTTATGTCAACCCTAGTCATTGGTTTTGGACCGCAATATTGATGAAGGTATTTGGACATGAAGGACAGTGCACATGAAGATACAACACCCATGGATGGATAGTATAAATCATGTTTTTTCTAGTGGTATGTGGAACGTCACGTGGATCCTCATGGTTGAGGAGAAATGAATTTTTGAAGATGACAAAGTGAATTGAGGAAGGAAGTACATGTAGGCCCTGAAGAATTACAAAATAAGAAAGTGTTAGGTCAGCCCTAATGTTAAAAGGAAGTGACATAAATTTTATAAATAAATATCATTATACATTCATTTGAAATATAAGTCGAATTTCATAGGAAATCAGAAGTAAATAAGATCATATTTCAAGGGAGGATGAAGTCTTTTGGTGATGTGTTCTAAGGTATGTTATTTTCAGGTCATCTTACCATTTTCTCTATAACGTTTTTTATAGAATGATTAAGATGGTTAAATTGCTATGGCATTGAGAAGACATGTCAAGGTACCTGTGGTAAAAGTTTCAGCTCTTTATTCACTACAATTATGGAGATACACTATGTGGAAGATAGGGTTTTTGACCAGTCCTGAAGCTAGTCAATAAACAGGTGTTCTAGGTAAAACAATCATAACTTCTTCATAGAGAATCCAAATGATGTGTGGCCAATTTCATTGGAAAGAGTACGGACTTTCGTTTCTTGTGTGTGATTTTCATAATCTAATGTTAAATATTGAGCGCGGGGAATTCTGTGCAAGTTCGGTCTCCTGAATACACCAGAATTGAATAAGGTCTACCATTCTTTCTATAAATTCCTTTTGGGGAGGATTCAAGGAGTGAAACTTCGGGAATTTTCAGAAAATAAATTGAAAAATATTATCTACAAGATCAGAGTATTCCAAGAATTGAAGAATTTCAGAAGTTGAATAATTCTCATGAAGCATTATCAGGTTCTATGTGATGGTTGGTTGATGGTGATGATTTAATGTAATGTTTTATTATCTCTCATATATTCTTGGGTGGAAGGAAGGGGCAAGGATGGAGAGTTAAACCCTCTCTTAATATTGGAGGATTGTATCTTCCTCTTGGATGTTTATCCCTCCCTTTACATTTGGAATCCATAGCTACCTTTGGAAGTCATTACTTCCCTTGAACAATAAATATTGATTATTTATCATATATTGTGCATGGTGTACTGTGGTGTATTGGTGTAATTCTTATACTATTTTTCATTTCTCATTGGATATAATTGAATGGTTCAAGTGTAAGTTGAAAAAGGTTTTAAATTGTACTTAATATTGATTCAACCCCCTCTCAGTATCAACAATCGGTATCAGATCAGGTTACCTTCAGTATAGTTTAACCACTGGAAGGAAGATCCTAAGCAAAAATGGAAGACAACATTCCAAATGGGATTCCACCATTTGATGGAAGAAATTTTGAATACTAGAGTAATAGAATGGAAACTTACTTGAAATCTCTGTTGAAATAATGTAACTGCAAAGAGTATTCTTATTATTATGGTTATTTTATTCATAGGATTAATCCCCATTGTGGATTAATCATGTCGATAATTGTATTAGGACCAAATCCCTTTTTGCAGATTGGTCAATAGACAATTGTAATAGGCAGAATAAGAAGTCAGCCCCAACAGTTATTATTGAGACCCAAAATTAAATTAAAGGTGGGTTTACCCACCTAGAGTGAGAGGTCGGCCCTGCCAGTGAAGACCCTTCACACGTGTCAGTATTGTATATATAGAGAGGCTAGCGCCTCACTTTATCACACAACTCACTTGCTCATTCTTAAGAGGGAAAGCTGCAACTTACCAGTTAGAGAGAGGGATAAGAGTGGCGCATATTTTGGAGAGGAATATCTGTATTGGTTTGAGTTATCTCTTGACATTGTATTGGCAATTTATGATAAGGAAGTTTTTGTTGGGTTTTCTTCCACTAGAGGGTTTCCCATGATAAATGTTGTGTCTCTTGTGAATGTGTATTTCTCAGTGATCTTGTTCTTATGTTTCTCTTATCTATTGAAATGCAAAGAACTATGATAATGGGATAAACATTAACATGGTTTCAGAGCCAACCTGAAAGAAACATATTTCGCAAGAGAAAAATGTCACTATTGCAGTACCTGCAAATTAGGGTTTTGCAAAAGTGAATCTTTTCAGCCCTAAAACCACCTAGAAAGTTGCACCCTCCCCCAAGGATCATTTTGGCACTTAGAGCGCACCTTTTCAGTGGCTGGATCTCCTGGAAAGTGAAAACCTAGTTTCACAAAAGTACCAGAAGCACCAGTCCAGAAATCCGCAGATCAGATTTGAAGGGGTAAAAATTGGATTTTCTCAGATCCAAGTACACTAGGCTACTCACCTCAGCCAAGTGCACCTCCTGGTAAGGTCAAAATTTGATTTTAAGCATTTTCATTTTTGGTCATTTTTCGTAGCCTCAAGTACAAGATGTCTGCAAGCACAAAGCTTGTTGAGAAACTAGAAGGCATAGACAACTTACGTGCCTAGAAGTATAGGATCGGTCTGATCCTTGCAGAGAATGACCTAGCAAAATTCATCAAATAAGAAGTGGAGGAACCTAAAGATGCCGTAGAGAAAGCGAAGCATCAGAAGGACTCAATCAAGGCTCAAAGAATCATTGCAGATTCAATAAAAGACCACCTGATCCCATATGTATCATCCAAGAAAACTTCGAAGGAGATGTTTGACTCTCTAAGCAAACTATATGAAGGAAAGAACATCAACCGAAAGATGAATCTAAGATCTCAATTGAAGAATACCAAGATGCAGAAAGGAGAAATGATTCAAGAATATTTCTCCCGAATCTTAGAAATTAAAGAACAGTTAAAATCGATTGGAGACACCATGTATGAAGACAAATTTATAATGACAGCCCTAAATGGTCTCACAAGACCTTGGGATGCTTTCATCCAGACGATATGTGCCAGAAAGGAGAAACTACAGTTTGAGAGCCTATGGGAAGAATGCATCCAAGAAGAGACAAGGGTAGCTAACCGTGAAGCATTACTAGCAAGGGATGATGATCAAGCCCTAGCTACCCATACAAAAGGAGGAAGGAAGAAACCCTATTTTAAAAGGGAAACTCATAGAGAGCCTCAACCATCAAACAAATCCAATAACCAATAATCTCATCCAAGAAATTTTCAGAAGAAAGGACAACGCAAGGGACGAGATCTCTCATCTATAGAATGTTTTCATTGTGATAAGATGGGGCACAAGGTGAATTCTTGTCCAGTCAGAAGAGAAGAATACTAGAGGAAGCACAAAAGACAACATACCCACATAGTCAAAGATGAAGAACCACCTATGAAGATTATTAAGAACCATGTCTTGATCTCAGCTCTCTCAGGATCTGTATCACCTAGAGAAGACACATGGCTCATTGATAGCGGTGCATAAAAACACATGACGGGTAAGAAAAATACTCTCTCTCGTATTTCAGAAAAAAAAAATTCTCAGAAAGTGACTCTTGGAGATGATTATCAATATCCCATCAAGGGAGTAGGAGAATCAAACTACAAGCTAGATTCAGAAAACTCAATAACAATGAAGGACATACTCTATGTACCAGGCTTAAAGAAGAACTTACTATCCATATCAGATTTAGACAAGAAAGGCTATAGAGTTGCCTTCATAGATGGAGAATTTCTTATGTGGGCTAAGGGAGAAACCTTAAATGGAGCAATCATCACCGGAAATGAAGAAAATGGCTTATATAAGATGAAGTGTCACCCAGAAACTGCCATGACCCATGCCATCGAAAACTCATGCGAACTTTGGCATAGAATATTATCCCACATCAACTACAAGGCACTACCATACATATGCAAAGTTGTCACAGGTTTACCAGAACTCAAGGTTGATCAAGAAGGCATATGCAATAGATGTGCACAAGGGAAGAATATAAAGAACCCTTTTCCAAAAAGGGATAGCAAAGCAGAAGGAGTATTGGAACTCATTCATTCATACATGTGTGGCCCAATGCCATCATCCTCCATTATCAGGTATGTATATTATGTATCATTTATTGATGACTATTCTCGGAAGACCTGGATATATTTCTTGAAATCTAAAGATGAAGTATTCAGTAAATTCAAGGAATTCAAATCCTTGATAGAGAATCTTTCTGAAAGAAAGATAAAGATACTTAGGTTAGATAATGGAGGATAATATACCTCAAAAGAGTTCGTGAACTTCTGCAGAGATGTTGGGATCAAGAGGGAACTCACTACTCCCTATAATCCTCAAAAAAATGATGTAGCTAAAAGGAAGAACAGAACAATTATGAAATTTGTAAAAACCATGATTCACGATCAAGATCTTCCTATGTCCTTATGGGCAGAAGCAGCAATGGTAGATGTTTATGTGCAGAACCAATTATCCCATAGTGCACTTGGGTTCAAGACCTCGAAAGAGATGTTCACCGGAAAGAAGCCAGAGGTAAGCCACCTAAAAATATTTGGCTATCCAGTGTTTATTCATATACCAAAAGAGAAAAGAAGCAAGCTAGAACCCTCCA
>JASDQU010505549.1:10474-25529 GCA_032191745.1 Picea mariana | reverse complement strand
TTTTATTACTTCTTGATCTACAATAAAACTTGGCACGACCATGTCACCCATGTGGATTAGGTCTTACAACTTCTTGTTAATCATCAAATATTTCTCAATAGGTCCAAATGCTCCTTTGGTGTCATTAAAGTGGAATATTGGGGCCATATTGTTAGTCATGATGGTGTACGTGTGGATCTGAGGAAAATTGTAGCAATTAAGGATTGGTCACATCCCAAAGATATTAAAAATTTAAGCATTTTCCTAGTCTAAGTAGTTACTACAAAAAGTTCATTATGAACTATGGTAATATTGCAGATCCTCTCACAATCTTTCTTAAAAAATGATTTCAGTTGGAATGACATTGCAAATGAGGCCTTCTAGGATTTGAAGAATGTTATATGTAAAACCCTAGTACTCACTCTACCACACTTCACTAAGACCTTTGTCTTGGAATGTGACACATATGATAAAGTAATCAGAGAAATACTCAAGAAAGAGGGAAGATCGTCATCCCTTATTAGCAAATAATTCTATGAGAGGAATTTGGGGAAATCCACTTATAAAAAATGAAATTATGGCTATAATGCATGTGGTGGATATCTGGCATCCATTTCTACTTAGTTGATGTTTCTATATTAAAATATATCATGATAGCTTAAAGTAATTCTTGGGGCAAAGGATTCCCCCCCTAAGCAACATAACTGGCTCACCAAAATGTTGGGACATGATTATGAGATAATTTATAAAAAGAGTGAGGGGAGTCTGGTAGGATGTGTTGTTTCTCAAAAGTATGAAGAGGAAGGGTCCCTCTTTTCACTCTCCTTCATAGTATCAAATTGGCTAAATAACATCCACAAAGAATGGTTGATAGATCCTAAGATCACTACCTGATACAACAAATTCAAATGGTATCCCATGCATATCAAGGTTATACTTGGAAAAAAGATGAGATTCACTATAAAGGGTTCATGTATTTGAACAAGTAGTCTACCTTTAAATCGATAGTGTTATCGGAAATGCATGCCTCTCCAACAACAAGACATTCTAACTTTCATAAAACAAATCAATTGATAAAATTTTCAAGTTTTTGAGAAGGAATGAAGAAGAACATTAACAGTTTGGTGGTAGAATGTGACCTTTTTCAATGAAATAAGATAGAAACAATGAAAACTCCAAGTGAACTACAACATTTACCAACTCTTATAGTTCTATGGATTGACATTTCTATGAACTTCATTGTGGCGTGACCCAAAAATGACAATATGTTCGTCATCATGGTTGTGGTTGACCACCTTTCCAAATATGCTCATTTTTATTCTCTACAACATCCCTATAAATCCTCTACGACTGCTCAAGTATTAATGGATAATATGTTTAAACTAAATGGTATGATACAACAAAGCACAATCTATGAGGATTTGATTAAACCCTAAGACATATGAGCTTAATTCTGTAGTTTTTATTTGCTTTGAGTTTTATGGTTGATAAGCTACGAGAGTCATTTGAATCATTGAGAGAACTGTATGGTTGCAGGAATATTTCTAATGAAAGAAAAAGACGGTAACTAAATCTAGCCTCAATGTTGACTCTTGGAACATACTTCTTGAGTAAATTTCTTTTTTCTATACTTTATCATAGTTATCTTCGTGATCCTGCACTTTTTTTTTTCAGCATCTCATAAGTTTATGAATTCCCTAGATGATAATTTAATGTTAATCAATTTAAGAAATTAAATTGGCCGACACCCTTTATGTATGAATGTGATAAGATATTGGTTAACAAGGTGAAGTCCCCATAGTTAGTTGAATATTTTTTCTATCAGTGATAGACTATCCATACTACCAAAGAGGTTTCCACATTTTTGTGTAAGAAAATTTAACAACTCTTGTAGTGCATATGTTGGAATAATAGAGTCCAATTATGTTATAAAATTGGGTTGAGAATTGTGAATGGATGTTCAATATAACAATTCACCTTCGTTACTTCATTGTCAATCTTGGGGGTAGCACCTACATGAGATGGTGCTTATGGATAGTGTTGAGACCTAGGCCTACACCCCTGCCCCTCTTGCCTCATTTTCCCTATACCTTCTTGAAAATAATTCCCCTTATGGTTAGTTGAGTCAATTTCCCTCTCTAAATGACTTGGTTTCTATCATTTTATTTTTTGATTGAGTATTTGCACATTTTGTTTATTTTTTTCTTGAAGGATAATTACATGTCATGATTTGGTTCAGAATACTTGTCATCATGCTTTCCATTGATTAAGCTCACAACAGTTCAACCAATCCTTTTTGTATGCACAAGGAATGCCTATGAACAAAACAAAGCAATTCAGAGCAGTCATTTTCAGGCCCGGATTGTGAAAAAAGACAGGGTAAATTTTCAATGGTAAAGATCCAACATGATAATCTGATCAATGGATCTCATACATTCGGGGTTCCAAAAAGGAGAAAGGTTTAATATCAAAGTTACACAAACTTCACTTTGTGACTTCGGCGTCGAAACATCTGATCTCATCTTTTTCGAAAACTCCCGAATGCCAAAATATCTGACCTCATCTTTGTCAAAAAATCTCAAATGTCGAAACATCTGAGCCATGTAGCATTCATCTATGATAACAAGTAGAATTCATCCATGGTGACACATGGAATCCATCGGTCGCCGACACGTGGCACTCATTTTAGTCCATTTGGGTTATGTTATCTGCTCATTTATGGGTGACACGTGTCACTCTCTTTCAAGAGAACACGTCAACAACAGTGACATCATGTGGACACGTCAGGTCCAAGAGTTCACCCCTTCGGGAGGTTTAACTTCAGTGAAATGATAGTTCTTTGGAGCCCCGAACTGTCGGAACGTTGAAGTAGAGGAGCCCCAAACATCAAAGGGTCAAAATATTGACATGTTAGTTCAGAGAGATTATCATTTCGAGCGATTTCAATTCACAGCAAACGCATACCTATGAATCCCCGAAGCACCGGAGCCCTGAAATATGTAAATTTTAAGCACAGCTTAATCTCAGGTTAATTAATGATAAGAATTGGCTAATAACTTCACAAGTTTGGCCCTCTGGGAGGTATCCAAACTTTTCATTCAATAACTCCTAAACCCCGAAGAGCCAGAGATGTGTGGCATCCATCATCTGAGATGTGTGACACTCTTCTATCATAACATGTGGAACTCTCTTATCATGACACATGGCACTCATTTCAATCATATTTGGGTCTATCATCTGTACTATTTCAAGTGACATGTGTCACCCTTATTTCTATGACACATCATCAATATGATTTTAGGCCACCACATCACTTCGAGAGATCATCCTCTGGGAGATTTTGATTTAAATAAAATGAAGATTCCTAAAGTACCGGAGCCCCGAAGTCATTGTTTGTAATATCAGCATGGATGATTTTAGGGGCTAAATTTCTCTCATGGGCTAGTTTTCCATGGTTTTTCCAAAAACAAGATTCTCTATTTTAAAAATGATTCGCCCAAATTCTATAGGATAAAAATATTTTACCTTAAAAATCGCCAAACTTTTATAAAAACTATATAAAATCCTTAGAAATTTGAATATTTTTACAAAAATATCGCCAAACATTTATAGTTGGCATATGAAGGATAAGCAAGATTCGCTAAGGTTTCTACATTTTAAAATAATTTTTCATCCTTAAAATCATCCCTGAATATCAGGCCGCCACGTCATATTTGAGAGATCGACCTCTAGGATATTTCCAAGCACAACATTTAGAAGCTCCATAACCTCGAAGAGTCAAAGTTCCAAAGTCCTTAAATGATGAAGGTTAAAGTAATCTCAAGTTAATTAGTGATAAATGTTGGTTAACAACTTCGGGGATTCTGTCCTCTAGAGGATATGTATAATCTATGCTCTGAAGCCCCCTAAACATCAGATTTCTAAAGTGGCTCACCCACATTTATTGCACATTTTGAAATGTTTAAAAGGGGGCGCTAAATGAGGAATGGATAAACTCCACATCCAAACTGTGAAGAGAATATCAGTAACTCTGAAAAAAATCTAGATAACTTGCTTCTTTCCTCTAGGAGATAAGTAGGGGAAAAACACTGCCAACATATTCAATTATCTCTAGTGGCCTCCAACATCGCACATGCATGCTAGTGCTCGATACAGAACTTAGTTCTATCACTCCTACCCATCTTCTGTCAAATATCGGTTCACTCCAGCATGCGTATCAGTCTAACTTCAATGCTAGTAGCAGTTTTTAAACATTCAATTGAAAAACTCTTTTATTTTCAGGCATAAATAAGTGTTCTTTTTTTTTGGTGTGATAAGAACCACTCCTTTTTCATTAATTCTAGATCGGAGTATTCATTAACATACTTTATCAGTGCGTTTTAGTTAAGTTAATAATCTATTTTGCAGTCGATGTGTAGAGCGAAACCTCAGTTCCACACTAGTCGAGGGCCTCCACATCTGTGATAAATAGACATTCTTTGTATGTTAGAAGGGTTCATTTTTTTGGAGAAAAATATCAATACAACAATTGGTTGGACTTGTTCTGTGCATGGATTAAATCTCTCTACTTAGTGAATATAATATTGATGACAATGTGCTTTTGTTTGATTTCATATGTATTTCTCTTATCTTGAATATAGTTTTGATTTGTGCAAAGTATGTTTATTTTCCTTCATCTATTGTATAACCTATCTTTATTAATATGCAACATGTGAGAAAAACAATGCTTTGATGAAGATTGGTTTTTATTGCAACCTGTGGGAGTAATTGTGTTTTTGGTACATGTTTAATGCCTTTAAATGACATTTTAAGACTTAAACTTCTAGCAATGGATTGTTTATTGAATGGTTTTTTGTTTTTCTATGTTTCCTACCTTTATTATCTCACTTGTTTGTCCTTAGTGTGCCACCAGCCAAGGACAACCCTCGTCCATGTCATTTTCCAACCAAACTATGCTCATCTCTTGGTAAACCAACCCTCTAGCTGACCCATAAATAAAAAAAACATCCATTCATAATGTGAGTTGGACTAGATCTGCCCTTTAGAAATCAAGTGCATACTTTAGGTCCAACTTCTTTTGGCGTTGTTGTCGAAGAACGGAGTAATGAAATAAATCTCCCTGGGATAATGACAACAATCATATCTGACCTTTGATGGTGAACAAAGATCAAACACATTCAGACTTCCATCTTTCACCTGGAGACTGCACTGAGTAAAATTCATAAAAGAAACATTGGCTCCCAGAAAAGGACTCAAGAGATCCAAATATAAGACATCAAAGCCACTAAGGCTCATCCTAACCCTGAGAAGGACACGGTAGTCTCTGAGCCAGAAAGGCAACAAATCATGTGTGTGTGTGTGTGTGTGTGTATATATGAGAATTCTCCTTGAGGTTATAAGGTTATATTTTTATTATAAGTTCAAATTTGTCTTAGCTTCAATGGTCACTCATAATTGGATGGTGTGTGTTGACTCACATATATGGTCAATCAATATTTTTATCATAATTATTACAATATGTTTTTAAAGTGAGATTTTGAAATGTGTTTTTTCAATACTTGACTATTTTGAAGATAGAATGTTAACATAGATTCTAACCATCTAGGTTGGATTGGAAAGGTTAAGAAATTTGTAAATAACATGTGATGAATTAGTCATTAACATTCATGAGGAAGAGAGATATGGAGCATTGCGAGTGGAAACCCCAAGTTTTGGTTTGATGCATTCATTGTTGCAATAAATACTTCTAATTATGCATTCAAACATATAAACATTTATTTAGGGTTTCCATTGTAATTTCCATTGCTTTCATAAGGGATATTCTTCCAAAAATCAATGAATTTGTTCCTTCATGTTGATAAATTAATGAAACCAAATATACGATTTATTTTAGGAATACACCCTTTGGCAATCTAAAACCATATTAGAAAATTGTCAAGGTTTGGCAAAGAGATTCATTTTTAGAAAGTACCTAGGTATTCCCTTGGTTGGGAAGATTTTGAGAGAAATAAATTGAGATGAACCCCTTGTCAAGATTAGAAAAAAAGATTTGTTTATTTTAGGAATACACCACTAGTCAAGTTTAGAAAAAAAAAGCTTCATTTATTTTAGGATTATACCTTTAGTGGTGTAAAGTGACATTAAAAAATTGTTTAGTTTCAAAGTTATTTTTTTCCACGGTAAAATAATGCGCAACCACAATATAATACCGCATTGTATAACTAGATATCCCAATACAATGCACCGTGCAGAGATACAGGTATATTTAGAGGTGGAGGTCGAGGCAGAGGAGGATTTGGACGAGGAATAGGGTCAGTAGTCTACCAACTGTCAACAACCAGAACACTATGCAAGATGTTGTCCACTTCCACATGTGACATGTATGCATTTTTGTGTAACAGACCATGACACAGAAGACTGCCCAACATTATTTGGAAAAATACAGGAGAAAGGGAACCAAAACAATCAAAATGTCCAATGGATTTCCACAGAAGCCAAAGATGATGGGAATAATATCAACATAGTTACTCAAGGAGGAGTCAAGATGGGAGGTGATGTAGAAAAATAGGATCCCGCTCAACACTAGTGGGTTAAGAATAACATTGAGCCACATAATCATTTTGACTCACGGAAATAAAAGGAGACATTCAAGGAGGCTAGACATGAGATTATAAAAAAGAACAATGCATCTACATCAATTACACAAAAAAATCAGGATCCACCAATGTATGAGATTCCACCTTCAATAGATCACACCAGCAAAGGACAACCTTTAGAGAAAGTAAGTAACCTAAAGACTTTCCTGCAATCATGTGTAAAGTTATTGAATGATTCATATTATATTAAATTCTTATGGAACTTGCTATAAAGATGAAACACATAAGTAGAAGGGAAGTTATAAAAAAAGACAGTTAATCATATCCATACGAGAAGAAAAACAAGTAGGGAATTTAGGTTAAATGCCAACATTGGGGATTTCAATATGGGAGATATCATACTTGATTTAGGCTCTGAAGTGAATGTCTTACCAAAGAAGACACGACAGTGTATGGGGGAACCCACATTAGGATTTTCACCTGTCTAGTTGAAATTGGCAAATCAACATAGAGTATTACCAATTGGAAGACTTAAAGGTGTGACATTAGACTCAGGTGTGCATTGTGGAAGATTTCAAAGTTATAAAAATAGTGGATGGAAAAAAACCCTACCCAACATTACTAGGACTCAACTGGGTATTTGATAACTAGGTTGTGATCAACCTGAAGACATAGAAAATTACTTTTGAATGAAGAAAATACAGATTAATCTCCCCACTAGATCCCTCAGAAGGAGAAAGGTTTGTAGAGGGACATGTTTGGATTTGGAAGAAATAAATCAGTTATATAGGACTACCACATGAGAAGAAGATTATGTCAACCTAGCTGCAGATGGGGTACTTAGCTGGAGAATAATTACATCATGTGCCTCAAACTCTGAGATAGGTCTAGAAAACTAGCAACAGGGACTACATGAAGTCTCCACAAGGAGGTGTGAAAAAATAAAGTTGCAGTAAGGTGGGTCAGTACACAGGTAAGGGAACCCCCCACTTTTCATGGTTTTAACGACTTAGAAGAATTCTTGACAAATTATGAGGAAGAAGTTTTGGAAAATCAAAGGTTGTTAGACTTGGATATTGCACTCAAGGAAACAACTAGAAGATGGTGGAGTGTGCACAAGGAAACGATTCAAGACCGGTATCAATGCAAAAGGTTATCGTGCATTAGATTTGGTACATAATAGGGGATTGATAGATTGAAAAAATATAATGGGCGTAGAATACCAGGTGAGCACATAGAGAAATGCACAACACAATGGAGGTTGACACCACTAGAATAATGGCTTAATTACTTTATCCATACATTAGAAGGGATACCAGGGAACTGGTGCATATATCAAGAACCACACTGAGGAACTATAGTATGGAAAGTATTACAAAAGAATTTTGTGGTAACTTTCTCATTTGAGCATAAGAACCCCAATATCGATTCAGCCCTGAAGTTGATACAGGGAATGATATTTTTTGAGGAACTTGAGGTGGAAATTATTGCAGAATATTAACAACATAACAAAAAGATAGTCAAGGACTTACTCTCATGGTATCATGTTGCATAGGAAGCACCAGATGAAGATGATCCATGAAACATTCAGATCACAAATATTGAAGGTGAGAGAGAAGTGGAAGGTCCATATCTAGAGTCAAAGGCATTTGTTGCACCAATTAAGGTCAAGAAAGTCAACATTGGGACAGAAGAAAACCCTAAAATGGCCAACATTGGAGACTACTAGGATGTGTAGACCCTAGAAAGGATAACAGATTTATTGTGTGAATACAATGACTCGGTGAGATGAAAGGAATAGAAGGTGAGTTGGGTGAGATGAAGATACCCCTAAAACCATATGCTAGACCTATTAGCTAGAGAACTTACAGTTTGAATCTAGTGTATAAGAAAAATGTGAAAGCAGAACTTGACTGAATGCTATAAGATGGTATCATAGAGATAGTGGAAGAATCCAAATAGATCAGTCCCATGGTAGTTCAGGAAAGTAAATAAGGGGGAATAAGAATTTGTGTAGATATAAGGAAATTGAATGACACTTTATTACATGATCCTTTCCCTACCCCTTTTACAGATAAGGTCTTATAGAATGTGGGAGGCCGTGAAGCATATTCATTCACAAATGGATTCATAGGTTATCACCAAATTAAAATATCTCAAGAGGATAGGCATAAGACTGCATTTGTTATAGAATGGGGATCCTATCAGTATACAGTTATGCCCTTTGGATTGAAGAATGCACCAACTATATTTTGAAGGGTGGTAATAGCTTCTTTTAAATATTTCATACATAAAAAATTAGAAGTATATATGGATGGCTGGACTGTTTTTAGGCTTTTGAAAGATCATGTAGAAGTCTTAAGACTCATGTTGGACAAGTGCAGGCAATGTCAGATTTCATTAAACATCAAGAAATGTATCTTCAACACACCTTTTGGGATATTTTTAGGACATGTGGTATGCACACAAGGGTTATTGGTTGACCCTGCCAAGATTGTTGTAATTGTGAACTTACCACCATTGAATTCAGTGCGCTAGTTAAGAGCCACACTTGGACATACAGGGTACTACATGAAGTTTATCAAGGGGTATGCACACATTACCGCGATGATGGAAAATTTGTTGAATAAGGACACCAAATTTTAGTGGAATGAGGATTGTTAGCAGGGATTGGATACTTTGAAGGAAAAGATGGTGAAAGAACCTATTTTAGTGTTTCCAGATTGAGAACAAACATTTCATGTGCACGTAGATGCATCAACGATAACACTTGGATAAATTTTGGCGCAGTTAGGAGTAGGTGACTTAGATCATCCTATAGCCTTTGAAAACATGAAGTTATCATGACCATAGCAGAATTACAACACAATAGAAATATAAGGTCTATCCATGGTGTATGCACTACAAAAATTCAGACGTTACTTATTGGGAAAGAACTTTAAAATGTTCACAGATCATTCTTCCCTCAAATATCTAGTCAACAAGCTAGTGTTGAGGGGAAGGATCTATAGATGGATGTTATTGTTCCAGGAATTTGATTTTGAAGTAATAGTTAAACCAGGGAAGTTGAATGCAAGACCAGATCACTTATCAAGGATAACCAATGGAGAAGAACTTACTAACTGAGAATGCAACTTCCCTGATGTACAGTTCTTTTCAGTACATATAGTTGATGAGTACTTTGTTTATATCATTGAATTACTGAGTATAGGATTTGTGCCAAAGGATTTTAGTACTGCGTAGAAGAAAAACCTCGTGGTCAGAGTTGTAGACTATCAACTAATTGCAAGTCATTTATACAAACTGGGTGTGAATAGCATTTTCAGAAGGTGTGTGATGGAACATGAATGACCCATGGTTCTAGAAAAATCTCATGAAGGCATAAATGGAGGACACTATGTGGAAAAAGATATCGCGCAGAAGGTATTGTGTACAATTTTATGGTGGCCAACAGTTCATAAGGATGCAAAAGAATATTTCCAAAACTATGATGTATGTTAGAGAGTTGGGAAACCCAATAGGAGGGATGAGATGCCCCTAAGACCCCAAGTAACTCTTCTGGTATTTGAAAAGTGGGCAATATATTTTTTCGGACCTATTAATCCACAAACAATAAGGTGAAGAGAAAGATGCATCATTAATATGAAAAAATATTTAACCATATGGGAAAAATCAACACCAGTCAAGGATTGCGGCGCAGACACAACAACACACTTCTTATTTGAGAAGATGATTACAATATTCAGAAGTCCCGTGATTTTGATGAGTGACCAAGGCACCCATTTTATTAATAGTACCATCCAGGCTACGAATGAGGAGTTGAAGAGTACACCATATCATCCTCAGGAAAATGGGACAGTAGAAGCTTTCAACAAGATTTTGGAGAATGCCTTGACAAATATTTGTAATGTGAACAGGGATGATTGGGATTTAAAAATACGAGCAGTATTATGGGCATACATGACTACATGCAATAAGTTGATAGGAAAGACACCATTCATATTGGTGTATGGAAAAGAAGCAGTGGTTCCATTAGAATTTTTAGTACCTAGTCTGCGTGTGGAAGCAATTACAAATATGATAGAAAGAGGCGCAGTACAAGAAAGGTTAAATCAACTAATGGAACTTGAAGAAGATAGGATTCTGGTAGGATTCCACCAAGAGGTGTAGAAAGAAAGGGACAAAGCCTGGAATGACAAACACATTAAGAATAAGAGTTCTCAGGAGGGAGATCTAGTTCTCCCCTATGACAATATTTTTTTTCAACATCGTGGTAAGTTCAGAATGCATTGACTAAGGCCATATGAAGTAAATCATGCCACATATGGATGGTCTATGCAGCTAAAGGACTTGAAAGGAACATAAATGCAAGGAATGGTGAATGGTAGTTGAATGAAACTATATAGGTACAATTGACCTACTAACTCTCAGTAGTTGCATCGTAGTAAGGAATCCATGTGTATAGTGTACTATGGTAGATATTAGGAAAGACAACTTATAAAAAGACATAAAAAATAGAAAAACGAAGAGAAAAATAGAAAAAGAAAGAAAAAGAAAAAAAGAGGTAATCAGGAGGAAGAAGTGATACAGGAATGACATCGCACAACAATGGGTGTGACAAAATTCAGAATACTATGAGCAAGAAAATTGCACACTATGTAAATGACTAGAAAAAGTGAAAAATACGGTAGAACATTAATGATCGGGTATATAAAAAGGAAAAATCAAGGGAAATTTTGACACTTAGTGAATTTTGAACGAATAGAGAGATGAAGAGTACAACCTAGGAAAATTTTTGTGAAGAAGATAGTGATTGACCACTCAACATACAACATGACACCTCTAAAGGTTGGTGTCCCAAGGCAATATACTAGGGTTACTCGAAAAAATAGAAGAAGGGAGGAAAGAATGAAAGAGCCCAAGAATATTGTAGAATTAGAAGATGTCACAACCTCGGTGACAAAATCGATCATCTTGACTAAGGTAGAGGAAAACAAATCGATGGCTACACAATTCAAAAGGGGTCAGAGTTTTGAAAACCACAATGGAAACACAAACCCTAACCTAGAAAATCCTGGAGAACCTTAGGGAGTGAAGGGAAAACAATGGGGACCTATCGAATAGGAGGTGTTGGTTGGGGATATTACAAACCTGCCAAAGACCGAAAGAGAGGAAGAATACATGATCGAAACAACGGTATAAGTCCACCCAACAATTGACTAGAAAAGAAAGGTGACAGATGCAGCAGAGATCACACTCTTGTACATCCTGGATGTCATGGTCACAGTGGAGGATATGTTGGGAAAGTTTCCAAAGCTAAGATACTCCGACCATGATGTTCGATAAACGTTAAAGTTTCCATAACTTGCGAAGGAAATGTATTTGGAGGAAACAAGGGAGATGGGACCCCTATGAAGAACCATCTTGGAGCCCACGCAGTGGATTATAGGGTTGTATAATTCAGGAATCATGAATCTGTTGGATATATTGCACTTCAGGTTCGGTAATAATGTGGGACTGCATGTCAAACAATTATTAGCCAGGGTACATGGAGTTATCCTATGGATGGATAGCCACTCCCCATTGATGTGGCGTTGATTTCAAATATCACAGGATTTACCACTATTGGTGCACAACCCGAAGAGTACATGGAGAATAAATCACAAGAAAAGGAAATTGTTGAGATAGTGAAAGTGCAGTTTGGAAATAACATGGGGAATCGGGGAATAGTCATCAAAGACATCAATGATGTCACAACAAGGTTCACCAAAAAGATAATTGATTGAAAATTGTTGAGGAACTATAGGAAGGAACAGGCCCCAGTAGGGTTCATAGCAGTAGCCATGAAATGCGCAAAGGGAGTAATGTTTAGTTGGGAGTCCTATCTACTAAATCTGTTTTTGATTGACTGCGGATGCCAAAGTTCTCAATGTTTGTAGACAGGAAGGGGAAGTGCTACAGAATGAGATATGAAACCCTTTGGAAATCTAAGTACACCAAGAATCAACAAGAAAATAGCGTAGTGTTTGCCATGTTTTTGGAATACATGCAACAAAAAATGACAAATGTGTGGAGGATTCCTGTTGAGGTGGTCCAAGAGAACGTAGGGATTGTCAGGTTTGAGTCATCCAAATATTACATGCGGATCTAGGAGACAAAGGACCCGAAGAAAACACGGTTGGAGATGCAATACTATGTATTAAGGGAAGAGGTCGATTGGATTGTCAAAGACTATCCCGTGCAGGGGAAGGTGTCACAAGCAAAGAAAGAATCCAAACCTAAGGACTAAGTAGAGGCAGGAACATCGACAAAGAAAAGTAGTCTAGCTGACAACACCAGAAAAGTTGCAGAGCACGCTCAAGCATTAGGAAGAAGTGCAACAACAAAAAATCCTAGGAAGAAAGAAACAATGTCAAGGGAAAAAGTACAAGGCGATGAAAAGAATGGAGAAACCTCTAGGCCTGAAGAGGAGGATTCATAGAAGAAGAAGACTGGGGCACAACCCTCACATATGAAGAGAACTACAATGTAGGAGGAGGAAAGCTGAAAGAAAATGAAATACCATAAGAAGCCTCCAGTATCACAATTACATAGGACAATGTCAAGCTAGTGGGAGACAAAGTCTAGAATAGGGGAGAAGATGTCATATGTACAATAGAGGTGTAAAGTGAGGAGATCATGGCTAATTTGGTGGAATTCCATAATACTCTAAAAAGGCTACAGATTCATACAATGCAACAATTTACAGCGCAATAGAATGAGAAGACATAGAAAGCACCTGCACAGAAGGAACGAGAAGAAACAATCCAAATAGTGGTGTAGGACATCGACACCTTGTACGCCACATGGTAGATGATGAGAGTTGATGAGGAGAAAACACAAAATCCAATTGGGGACATAGACCAACTTGCATTGGTTATGGTGTAGATACCTACAAAGTTGTTATATGGACTACAAGCAAGTGTGATTCAAGAAGTCCAATCTAGAGCCCATGCAGATGCCACCAACTTGGAAGTTGGTAGGGAGGTTGTAGAAGTGATACAAATTACATATGATCAGTTGACCATGGATAAGGAGGAGGGAAAAGGCGAACAAACAAGTTGGAAAATGTCATGACAAAAATCTATAACAACATCTCAGACTACGCGCGGGAGCCAGAAGTCACACCAGAAATAAAGTTTCAAAGGATTGTGCAGCTCATGGAGAAATACCAACAGAAGATCATAGATCTCACTAAAATATTGACTCCAACAACACCTCCAGAAGTCAGATATCAAAGAGAACAGGAGGCTACTGCAGAAATTGACAACCTTGTGCAAGAAGCTAACGAAGTGTAAGAACTATATGAAAATACTTCCCAAATGTGGACCAACATGGAAGAAGATAATAAAATACAATAACTTGACCAAAATCAGGATAAGATAACGACCGACATTCAATATTTAAAGAAACAACAGAAGGCCATGGTCATCCTAGAGAGGATGAGGAGTGTGAAGGATATGAAGAACATACAAGAAGCGTTGAAGGTTGCATGGGTGGACAAGAAAGCAAGACAGGCTCAACTAGAGCCACTACAGGAGGAAGCAGAGGGGATGATAGAAAAACTGCAAGCAAAGAAGGGGAAGATAGATAAAATACATGCAAAATGTAGAGTAGTGTTGGTAGAACACATTACAGTGCAAAATGTGGAAAAGTTGGCAGAGAAGAGCACATAGGTTAAAGAGACAATCACTCAATTGGCAAAGGTGTTTCAAGAGTTGCGGCCAACCATCCAAAATGTCAACTAAGGCTGAGTGGATTGGGATGAGTCACATGTCAGTGTTGGGGGCCTATTGGCATAGGCCTATTTTGGAGAGAAAATCCTATTTTTGGGCGTAGGCCTATTTTTGGAAAGAAAAAGCGTATTTTTGGAGCATGTGCCATATGTGGCAGAAAAGAAGCATGCATAAAATGAAGGGAAATCAACATGTGAAAGAAGAAGGAAAAGCAGCATACCATGCATGTAGACAAACCTAGACATGGTAGGGTTAGGGTTTTTCATATGAATGTAATGGCTATAAGCCAATAGAATAGTACAAATAAATGTCTAGGAGGTCTAGTAGAGGTTGGTCGTTGGTTGATTGGTCAAGGAGAGAATAGTTTGGGTCTGAATAAGCTAGTTTTTTAGGGTGAGGTCATAGGATGTGGAGCTTGGTGTGGTATAGTCCACCTCACAAAGGGTACTTACCCTCCTTTTTTATTGTTAACCTAAAGAATGTAATGTGTGCAATGTTGATTTTGCAGAAAGATGAATAAAAGAGCATAAGAGACAAATTGTTTTGGATGTAGCCCCGGTGGGGTGAACCACGATAAATATATTGTGTTTATGTCTGTGAATGGTTGGCTTACTATTATGTTGTTTATCATTGAAATAATGAATGGTTAACTTAGATTATGACAACATGTATGAACAATTTGATTAATGAATGAATACTAGATTT